>JAAGKR010006400.1:5904-43230 GCA_011419295.1 Clarias macrocephalus | reverse complement strand
GTTGTTTTTTAAACCTATAGTTACACTTAAAGTCATGAGCGTCCATGAGACCGGAGTCTTAAGCTGCTTTTATTTATACAGTATTTTAGTGAGCGTTTGCGTTAGACACTCTGTACTTAACATTACAGGAAGGAGTCTCCAGTGTCAGAGCTTTTTGTAAATCCACACCACAACTTAAATCTTATTATTATTATTACTATTAGGGTGAAATTATGTGGAACATTTGCCATCCAAGGCCCTGTGGAATAAGCTGTTGCTATAGAAACCATATTGCACTCAAACGAGCGGATTAGCAAAATAATTTTTAGGATGTATTTAAATGTTACTTTTTGAACACAGTGAATCAAAAAAGCGAAACGTCTCCACACAGTCTCTACTGTATCTCTTCAACCTGAAGCCGTCCGAGCGAGCGTTTTACAGCTCAGCTTGCTAAATGCAGAAATTTTACGAAGCATATGGTGAGAATCTGTAGGATTACAAGTGTGCGAACAACAATAAGCAGAGCCAAGAGCTGAAGATTCTTCACCAAACATATGCAACGCGCCTTCTTTCCTCAGGAAAAAAAATAATCAAACTGCAGACTGGTTATATCCGTCCTAACTGCAGTAACAATGCTGTGTGTGTGTGTGTGTGTGTGTGTGTGTGTGTGTGTGTGTAGAGCGCATCCTGCGACCAGGCAAAGGAAACGTGGCTCTGCGCTCAGCATCTAACGGCAGACGTGGAATTTAAATGCACCACTTAGGACACCCGACCCCAAGCCTCATAAACGCACAACCCGACATTTCTTCTCGAGCTTAACCTTACGTCCGGTTATTGTTTCATATCCCTCCTGTGAAGATAATTAACTTTTTATGAACACCATACCTCAGATACGTAGCACCACCGGCTCGTAGTGCCAGAGGCGGGAGTTAAACAAGCAGCGTGGGGGTGGGGTGGGGGGGTGGGGGGTGGGGGGGTGGGGGGGGGCTATATAAGCTCTTTGGGTTTTATGTGATTACTGTTGGTGCAAATGCAAGTGCCATTGGATTTATAGTTCAATTTCTCCAGGACGTGATCGTTCCTGCACGGGTGTAAATCTCCCGGACACGGCTGGCCTTCTGAAGGTTCCTGAAGATCAGCAGTTAGACGGAGCTAAAAACACAAGTTTGAGGAGCGACTCGGGGGGGATGAAACTCGCGTTTTTGTTAACATGTAAAATCATCCTCATCTCATCATGTATTTCTGCAGCCTGTTTCTCTGTTGATTTCTGCAGTTTCGGCTAAATATTTCATTTAGTTTAGATGATTAGTTCACACATGCGCACCCAAAGCTCCGGTTTCAGTTTTACCCAAATTCAAATTGACTTTTTTTTGGTTTTTGTTTGTCACAGCCGTACACAATATGATATGCAGTGAAATGTCTATGCATTAGGCCCGTGACCTAAAAAGATGGAAGGGGAGGTCTGCGAGAAATTTTTGTATTTAAATGCATTAAATAAAAACAAATAGAATAAGAGTATGAAATTAAAGAATAATAGTCCCCGACTTACAAACATTCGAGTTACAAATTTCCGCAGACACAAACAGACTTCAGTTTCAGTTACAGAAGTAGCTCATGTATATCATACAAATGAATACAAAACTGCAGTGCACCAGATACCAATATTTACAATTATATACAATATTCTCAGTGTGTAAGTCAATGTATAAAATGTCTAAAGTCCGGTGTGGGCGTGCGGGAGGAATGAGGCGGCCCCACTGGTTTCTGTGAATCGATCCGGGAGCACGATGATAGAAATGTCTGTCCTGATGTAGAATTTCGGAAAATCCTCAACAAGACAGAGTCCACAGGCTCACGTAAGCGGAAGGAGCGGATAGCGCCGTCCTCCGAGCGCATTACTCCGCCCCCAACGGTGTGTGAGCGAGCAGTTCGAAAAGATGAGGTCGGCTGGCGTCACGTGGTTCGGAGGAAACACGCGACAGTCTTCGGCCCTCCCGGCTGAGTGGTGGTAGTAGCCTTAATGTGGAGCCCCCTAGTGATGGGGAGGTATTGGACACGACTAAATTAGGGAGAAAATCTCGGGAAAAACAAACAAAAAAAAAGACGGAGTTCACAGTCCAATACAGTGAGACAAAATGGGGTCTGAGACAACATTGTTACATTTGACCTGAGATTCATTTCCTTAGACGCGATTATGGTTTTTGGCCACATGAGGGCAGTGTGTGGAAGTGGGACAGTTTTAGTCACATTAATTGTTAGGCTTTACATAGTATATTCATGTCAAAGCCGTATAAGTCTCACTTTGTCGGACCTGAGAACAAATCGGACTTGCGAACGCGCTCCCGGAACGGAACTCGTTCATAAGTTGGGGACGACTTTTAAAATGAAAAATTTGTAATGTTTGACCAAATGCAGTGGTACAGTATAAAAGGAATACAACACTTTGACACAGCAGAATGAACTGCATATTAGTTTATTCATGTAATGAAGCAGCTTCTAAGAACTTGTTATAAAACGTTAGAAGAAGGTAGAAGATTTTTTCGCTCAGGGAAAAACATGTTAAATATCCTTTATTTTTTGGCTGTTTGCCTGCAGGCACCTGCTTGACTACACAGCTGGTAAAAATGATACCATCCTCCTTCTGGATGATTAAATCGTTTATTGTGTGATCAGTGAGAAAAAAAGAATCATCAAACAAGCCTAGTTTATATACTTCACGTGGCTTCAGGTTCGTGAGGGTCAGTGCCGGTCTAACCGGTATCCAGCGTAGCCATTACCGTGTATCCGTTCCATCTCGGTTTCAGCTCACGGCTTCCCAGTACACCCAGTCAGTAATCTTGCACCCGATGCGAGGCGCGTCCTCCTGTCAGGTCAGCGGTGTAAGTGTTCGTACCTCACGCTGGAGGAGTTGTGTTTTCGTTGTGCCGCCGCTTTTTTTTGCTCTCGTCACCTGCGCAAAAAAAAAAAACACACACACACACACACACACACACACAAGGAACAGTAATTGCTTGTCAGAGCTGTCAGGCTGGCTTTGGGCGCATCTGCGCTCGCCGACACCAAACAGATATTTACACATGAAATGAAATTACCCCCCTTTCAGTGCACGGCTTCGCGAGCTGCTTCAGTTACTGAGCTGTCAGATTCGCTGAGTCTGTTTGCTCCAAATTGTTTATCTAATCTGAAGAAAGGAGGTTCGCACGCAGGAACGCTGCTGAATACGGACCTGAAGAGCTACCGTTTCAGCTCCATTCAGTCCGCCTGCCGTCTCCCAGCTCGCTTCATTCACTCGCACAAACACACACACACACAGAAACACACACCAGCTATATCTAAGCTAAGAGCTGTACATCCTGGCACGCCACTGATAATATGCCAGCATTTTCCTCTCCTCAACTTTATTCCAAAGTATCAAACTCCACATGAATCGAGCTTTTTATTGGTTTTCTGAAAAAGTGGCAAAATATCAACCCTTACCTGAAAGTTTTCTTTTCAGGGACTAATTGCCATATTGGCGGTAATTTTATAAACGAATACCAGAGGTGCTTTTACTTCTGCACGTACTTGAAGCTTTTCACTTCCATGCGCTTACAGATCTCATTAAGGCTTTTAGACAGAAATGAATCAGCTCCTGAATGAAGGCGGAAACAAAAGGAAACGTACATACAAGGGGTGTGTTCAAGTCAAACCGGGACTCGCCATGAATGAAGGCGTACGTAAACACTGATCGACATTTACAGAAGACTTCAAGCACGGTAGGAACTCAGCTGGGCCACCCCGCTCCATGCCATTTCCACAATGTTAGGGTCATTGAAGGAGTTCCTGGGAGGCCGGCGTTTCAGACGTGAAGCAGGCGGTCCGATCGTGGCTCCGGCGTACTGAGACAACTTTCTACCTTGATGGTGTCCAAGCACTGGTCAAACACTGGGATGAAGTGCATCAGTGTATCAGAGGATTGTATAGAGAAATAAGGGGAGTTTTTACTCTCAGAAATGTGTTCTGTTTGAGGTTTTTGTCTTCTTGTTGTTGAAAAACGTCTTCATCCTAGACTCATTAAATTCCACAGTGTCCTGGTGCATTGCTTAATTCAAATAGACAAACATCAATACCAATAAATAAATAAAAGTGGAAGCATCAAACATGAAAGTAAAAGAAAAATCCATTTATACCAATCTTAAAACTGTCTTCATTGTTGTACGGTTGCACTAGAGCTTTAAAGGGTCACATGACCACTACGTATCTATATTTCACTTCTCCGCTTGCTGTAGCAGTTCACATCAAATTTAAAACGCTGATGCTTGCCTACGAAGCTAAAAACAGCCCTGCACCCACATCTCATCACGTTCCCTCCGGTCCTCCAGCAATGCTGGACCGGTCCGACTGTCTCTCGGGGATCGTGAAGACGTGCGTCTAGACTGTCTTCTGTTCTGGCACCTACTTCGGCGGTGGAATGAACGTCCTCTAGATGTCTGCACAGCCGAGTCTCTGGCAATCTTTAAGCAATTCTTAGGAATTTGGGTTTATTCCAGCACCCTCCCCGCCCCCCCGCCCCCCCATCCCCCCACCCACCAATAAGCTCATAACCAGTGGAAGGATCATTCCAACTTTTGTAAGTCGCTTTTGTAATCATCTGCCGAAAGCCTGAATGTAAATGTATCTCTGAGCTTTGTGAGCCTTCACGGTTCCACACTTCTGCTGATGCTGACGTCGAGTTCAGCTGCCATCCATAATTCAGTCCCAACCCTAAACAATGCTAGCTGGTAACATTAGCTGTTAATTATTTAACTCTTAATGAATCTTGTTAACACAACAGTACAGCAGAGAGGGGAAATAAATATTAATGTTTATTTATTTATTTTTTTATTTTTTTTAAAGAAAACCAAGAAACACCCTCACACAAAATCAATGGTGCGGTAACTGTACACTATAACTAAGTGTGGAACCCTGACACCACAGTGACCCAAGAAACAGTGTACGTACACCTGTGTATTAGTAGCTTTTTCATGACCTGGCGCGACCCAGACGGTGTTCTATAACGAAGCCGAACTCTGCAGCACTTTGCTGTCTGGGTGGTGCGGCGCTAACCCGCTGTGTGAGACAGAGCATCATATATACAGTATTATAGGCCTTTCTCCATTCTGTCCTGTCTCCAACTCTTCCCATAGGTGAAGGATGGTAACCATGGCAACGGCCCGGACAAATATTGATTGATTTCGGTGAGGAAAAATAATAGACTGAACAGAAATCGGAGACGGAAGACAGAGAGGTGGGGGGGGGGGGGGTGAGGGGCGAGCTCACACCGGAGTAAAGTTCACTACGGAGGCCAGAGAGTTTGTGTTGCAGCACTAACCTGAGACGGTGATTCATCGTCCCGGGGGGCTTCGTCTGTTCCATTGTCGTCTGCGCTGACATTTAAACCTCTGTTGGTGATTCACACCTGCAGTGTCATAAAAGTTTCTTTAAGGTTACACGGACAAAGAATCTTCAAAATTCTAGGTGGCATCACGAAAAAAAAATGACAGGCTCTGTGTGTGTGTGTGTGTGTGTGTGTGTGTGTGTGTGTGTGTGTGTGTGTGTGTGTTATTACCTTCAAGTGAAAGGGAAAAAAAAAAAAAGTTTTGCTGGAAAGGTACCCAGTGTGTTTGTCGATGTTCCATGAATGAATAAAAAGCACAATATGTTCATTCTTTAATAACGATCAATAAGAAATGAGTTAATTGATGTGGTGTAAGAGGAAGATAATCGGTTCAGACGTTCCAAAACCTCTCGACTTCGCATCACACATACACACATCACTAGCAGATTGTCATGTACAGTCGACAGGTGGTTATGTTCCTAGAGCACCCGCGAATTGTGAAAAAATGTTACCCCTCTATACTGTATGTACTGTCATTTATGTGAGCGTGTTTTCTTTGGTATCAGTACTGTAGGGTTAATACGGTAATAATTCACCATTACAAGCTCAGGTTTTTTTAGTAAAGTATATCGTTCTTAATAGTTTAGCGTTCAAGCGCATGAAAAATATATACTGCCACGGAAAAAGGAATAAAAAAAATTGAGAAGGATATTTGCGGTTCCTGTGGAATTGCGATGGGTTTCCACGAACAATTATTAATCAGCATTTACGGAAAAATCTATAAATGACTGAGGCTGCGAATTCTGAACGGCGACTTTGACTGTATGCTAATCAACTGCTAATAGTAAATCATGCATATGTGTTTTAAGTTTTTTTTTTGTTTGTTTGTTTGTTTTTATTACAATGTTCTTCCATTAAGCATCTCACGAGTAGTATCTCACTAGAGCGAGTGCTGTTATACTGAATACGGCCATAAGATATTCAGCACAACAGGACGACCTTGAATGTTGTGTTTGTACAGTACAACAGTTCCACAACCATCATTTATCAACAAAGTATGATTTGTTTCTGATTAAATTAACCAGTTATTTTGCTATTTGTAATTAACAGGGATCAAAGTATTTTAAATTCCTACCAGTACTACCTACCATACTTACGTTATATTTCCACTTATTCCACTTTAGAATATCAGCTCCGTTAACTTCTGGGTTCTGGGTTTAAATCCCAAATAACATTAAATGGAAAAAAAAAAAAAGCTAGTCCTTGCTAATCCCTTGTTTCAGACATCACGTAGTGCCCTCGATCAGGCGTTAGTAAGGGATTTTTGACCAGTGGCGGCAGGTTGATACGGGGCGCAGGGGTGCCGCCCCCCCTTAAAATTAGGCAGAGAAGAATTCTACTTTAACATGTAATTATTTAACATAATTGTTTATTTTAATAATGAAATAAAGTCATTCAGTCACAATATTCTGCTGTATTTCTTAATATTATTTATTTATAATAAAAAAAAAATCTAAACTGTATTACGTTCATTTGTGTTGGCGCCGGACAAACGAGTATGTAGGCACGTACATTTTTGAAAAGCATGTGACCTGAGGCTGAGCTCTGATTGAATCTTTTCAAATCATCCTTGGGGTGCAGCACTGTGCGCCCCGAACCCTCCCACTTTTGTTCTTAGCGAATCAATGTTGTTTTTAAATATTTGGGCTCATGTCATTGGACCATTCTCAACGAGTCTTTTCTAGCACTTGTCAAGCAGAGCTGCTGACTGGACGCGATGTGAGTCAGGCCTTTATTTTATACTAGACATAATGATGCTTAATCCCCTGATATATGCCTATTTACAGACGAGCATTAAAAGTTAGTTTAATTTGGTTTTGCACCAGCCACCACTGCGTTTGACTGCAGGACACTTTGTTTCATGCAGATCTGAATAGACTCAAGGCGGTTAGGGTTGAGAGGTTGCTTTGGAATGACAGGGAGTAGATTTGGATGTCATCAAAGTAACAATGAAGAGAGACTCCATACTGGCTTATACTGTAACATGACCAAGATATACAGTATTGTAGATGGTAAAAGTAATATGCCCAATGACAGAGCCTTGAGGGACACCACAGGTGGCAGAGAGTTTACGAGACTTGAAATGTCCTAAGGATACAAACTCCAATCTGTCTGACGGGTATGATTTGAGCCAGGCCAGAGCAGACGCAGGGAGACTGCAGTATTGTGAAGACGCTCACGTAAGATGTCATGGTCAATGGTGTCAAATGCAGCTGTTAAATTGGCATGTGGGATTCAGCGGTTCAGAGGCGATTCAGAACGACTTAGAAGTGATTACTGCAGAGACAGCGTGTTGTTTAAGATGACATAACGTTATCAGATGTGTTTTCTTGCTGAAAGTGCTTCTGTGCCTAGTTTTTAATGTGAGTTTTGATGGGAATCAGTCCTCCTTTCACCCATGCTGCGACACACAGTTAGTGTAATCAATGATTGTTAGAACACCTGGGACAAGGTGATATACATATACTGTGGTTAAACATCCCAGTGCTGTTACGCTCTATATCAGCACTCATGGAACCAACTGTTGTATACTACACTCACCTAAAGGATTATTAGGAACACCTGTTCAATTTCTCAATAATGCAATTACCTAATCCACCAATCACATGGCAGTTGCTTCAATGCATTTAGGGGTGTGGTCCTGGTCAAGACAATCTCCTGAACTCCAAACTGAATGTCAGAATGGGAAAGAAAGGTGATTTAAGCAATTTTGAGCGTGTCATGGTTGTTGGTGGAAGACGGGCCGGTCTGAGTATTTCACAATCTGCTCAGTTACTGGGATTTTCACGCACAGCCATTTCTAGGGTTTACAAAGACTGGTGTGAAAAGGGAAAAATATCCAGTATGCGGCAGTCCTGTGGGCGAAAATGCCTTGTTGATGCTAGAGGTCAGAGGAGACTGGGCCGACTGATTCAAGCTGATAGAAGAGCAACTTTGACTGAAATAACCTCTCGTTACAATCGAGGTCTGCAGCAAAGCATCTCTGAAGCCACAAAACGCACAACCTTGAGGCGGATGGGCTACAACAGTAGAAGACCCCACCGGGTACCACTCATCTCCACTACAAATAGGAAAAAGAGGCTACAATTTTCACGAGCTCACCAAAATTGGACAGTTGAAGACTGGAAAAATGTTGCCTGGTCTGATGAGTCTCGATTTCTGTTGAGACATTCAAATGGTAGAGTCAGAATTTGGCGTAAACAGAATGAGAATATGGATCCATCATGCCTTGTTACCACTGCGCAGGCTAGTGGTGGTGGTGTAATGGTGTGGGGGATCTTTTCTTGACACACTTTAGGCCCCTTAGTGCCAATTGGGCATCGTTTAAATGCCACGGCCTACCTGAGCATTGTTTCTGACCATGTCCATCCTTTTATGACCACCATGTACCCATCCTCTGATGGCTACTTCCAGCAGGATAATGCACCATGTCACAAAGCTCCAATCATTTCAAATTGGTTTCTTGAACATGACACTGAGTTCACTGTACTAAAATGGCCCCCACAGTCACCAGATCTCAACCCAATAGAGCATCTTTGGGATGTGGTGGAACGGGAGCTTCATGCCCTGGATGTGCAGCCCACAAATCTCCATCAACTGCAAGATGCTATTCTATCAATATGGGCCAACGTTTCTAAAGAATGCTTTCAGCACCTTGTTGAATCAATGCCACATAGAATTAAGGCAGTTCTGAAGGCGAAAGGGGGTCAAACACCGTATTAGTGTAGTGTCCCTAATAATCCTTTAGGTGACTGTATATAATAGACATTAAACATGACAAAATGAAACACATGCTACGACTGAACACTAACCAAACAAGTAAATGCTGTTCGTATTATTATTCAGAAATATGTTTAATTATGTTTAATAAAATCTATTCTTAAACTTGGGTATCTTTAAAATAAATTTTAATAAATGTTTAAATATTTCTTTAGTAGGGGTCTCAGTGTTTTCTCAGTTTTTCATTAAAGTTCACACTCCCATGTGTGTAATAACAATAAATTGAATTGAACTGAGCCGAATCGTTCATCATTCGCAGGTCTGCTAATGAGCAAACTGTAATGCGCCGCTGAATCGCGCGGCACCTGACTAACGGGGATGATTGCTTGCGATGGACGAGAAACAAAAGGAGTGAAATCTCAGCGATGGTGCTGCATTAAAAAAAAAAAATGAAAGCATTTAAAACAACAACCTTTAAATCTGAGCCCGAAGAATCTAAACACTCTGTACTCGCTTTAATGCTTTACTCAGGCTTTTTTATATTAGTTTCCTCCCTGATGGAGGACGACGGCACACTTCTCACTCGCTCATGGTGCATGATACTGTATATAAATCTGAATTTCCTTTCAAACATATTTTCACTTCGTTGCCTTGAAATGGTCTCTTTGGATTTTCATTCCAATCCAGATTGTAACATTTATATATTATAAATCCAGAATTGATTTTTTGGTAGAAATAGAAATATACAAATACATTACATACTGTACAATGTACGCTGTTTTGAAAACGTCATGCGTGAACACACAGGGAAGTCACGGATATTAAAAAAAATCTACACACCCATGGTAAAGAATTACACAAAAATGACTTGATAACTTTATCCTGATCGAGCAACTAAATAACGATGAAGTGATAAATAAATAGAAAGATTTTGTAAAGGAGAAAAATATATACGTACAATCACCTGGATCTTAAAGTGTGCACTTTTTTTGTTAAATAGGACATGTGACGGTGCTCAGAGTGAACAAGTTCCACTTAAACTCATGTTCGAAAGGAATTGCCGTCCACCTGACATCAATCACAATGATTCCTCATGCTCGCAGGACCCCTTCACAGTTCATATCCTGCTATACAGTACAGCTAACAAGCTACAGCTGATCCCACTCAACCCACTTGACCGAGGTGCATTCTGGGAAAGACTCAGCCAAAGTTTACATAAACATCATGGACAACCTTTAGGGATTATTCCTGACACCACTAGGCAGGATCCATCACTATGCATCAGTTTACGCGCTTCCTTTCTTACCCTGGCGCGCACATCGCGGTGGAATCTGGACTCATCAGGTCACATGACCTTTTCTCATCGCTCCATAGTCCAATGTTTATGCTCTCGAAGACTTTTTTTTTTTCTTCTGCTTGGTCTCACTGACCTAATGAAGGTTTTCTTATGGACACACAGCTGTTTAGTCCCAATCCTGTGATTTCTCATCACATTGTGCCTGTGTGTGTGTGTGTGTGTGTGTGTGTGTGTGTGTGTGTGTGTGTGTGTGTGTGTGTGTGTCTGGGGATCTAATCTCTATTTTTCCTCATGCAACATCACCATGTGTTTGAGGGCTCCCTGATCACACTCTTGGATTCAGCACTAGCTGTCCAGGTTTGAATAATAATGCATTTGACAGTCCTCAATAATAAATAATGATTGACTTACTTGTCACATGTACCTCACAGATAGGAAGCTTAGGGTCAGCCTGGACACAGCTCTAGCGGTGGAGCGGACAGGGTTTGGAGCCTCAACAGTGGCACCTTGCCGGTGATGGAGCTCGAACCCCCGACCTTCCGATCAGTGACTTTCAGCCTTAACCAATAGAGGAGCCACCGCTGCCACAACACTGTCCCAATCCAGTCATCTCAGTAATCTCCTTAGTTGTTTTCTTTGCTCAAGTCAGGTCCGTAAATTGTGACTATGACATCGTTTTCAACTGTACATCCTACTGCGTATCACAAAAACCTACAGTTTTAACAGCAGTGTGCAGACTTTTTAAATTCTTTATATAAACTGCACATTGTTTATTCTAAGTTGTGTTAGGAGGCATCGACACCAGCCCATAAACTTTTATGTTGGAAAAATATAAAGTTTAAAGCATCGGGTTAAACAAGGCGTCTAATCCGAAACGATCTTCTCTCTCTCATCCTAAAATCCTGCACGTCTGTGAGTAAAAGTAACGTTAATAATTAATGAGTGATAAAATAAAAAGAAAGGCATAACCCAGTTACTGAGTAAGCTACTTTAGAAGCATCCTGTGCTTCACTTCATTAACCAGGCTGGAGTTAATGAGGGGGTATTTATGGAGCAACACACACACACACACACACAGATTTCCACCCCCCCCATTGTGTGTTTTTGTTCAACTTATTACACACCTGCTTTTTCAGATACGTGAAGTGTTTGTATTTCTAAAGCAAAAAGGTTTTTCCGGTGTGCGGTCTGCGTCGAGCTCGGGCAATAAATACGCGAGTGACAGGTGGAAGTGGAAGGAGGTTTATTGCATCAGACCCGGGTCCTCCGTCATGTACGCTGCGATCTTTCATATCTCTTTGTTTACCTACTCCAAAACGAAGACGGTGAGGGAAAGGAAGACGGCTCGGGAGCAAGGACGAAACGCGCATCACTCGGCTCCGAGTGCGTCAGCAGCCTGAGTCGGCTCGTAAATGATTGATGTCAGGATAAATTAAATTGCAATCGAAGGACGTAATGCACGGACGGGGCGGTGATTCATCAATTTAAGACTAAAAAGAGCAATTACGGACGGTTCCAGTGAGCCTAGCCTTCAGACAGGAGAGAGAGAGAGAGAGAGAGAGAGAGAGAGAGACACTGTGGCATATTCACCAGCCATCAGCAGCGAGTGTCAGTGTGACACGCCATCACTCTACACGGCCATCGCAGACACGCCGCTGATGCCGACACGTTTGATTAATCTGTACACTAGCAAAGCAATAACACTTCCCCGTCTCACTCATATCCCTCATTCATGGGACGACTTGTAATGTACTAATCCGGCTTGGCGATTTTTCAACGCTGTCAATGTTTTAGTCCTGCTCACACCGGATTAAACTAATGTACATAAACGTACTTCACACCACTGTGCTGTTACAGGCGCAAATCTTTTACCGGAAAAAGCAGCTCTGACAAACGGCGCAGCGTGAGCACGATCTGACATCTTGTTGCTTCCATAGCAGCAACTTACATTGTGAAAGTTTCATCTCTGACATTTCCAAAACGTAATTTACGGAAACAACTTCAATCGCCGACCGAGACAACCAGCTTGTTTGGTGGTTATTTTGCCATAACAGCACATCACACATCATGTTTTATTCCTTATTTGATGTGTAATAATAGGCAGAAGAAAGATATTTAATGGGGAAATACTATTTATAACAACAATTAGCATATTGTATCCTGAGGTACACACAAGTTTCGTTAAAGGAGTTAATGTTCGTAAGTTGGATTCGTTCATAAGTCAGACTAAGTGAGACTTGTACATCTTTGACACAAATATACAATGTAAAGCAAGAAAAAAAAAACAAACACAGGTTTTGGGTCCTCATTATACTCTCGTGAGGGGAATCCCGGTGACGCAGTGGGGTCAGCTGACCTCGTTACAAGGTTGCCCAGGAAGATGTTGGGGCAGAGGGTACAACACTACATGATATTTACTGTGAGATTTTTTGTCATTTTTTGCCAATGTACTGGACTGTGAACTCTGTTTTGTTGAGGATTATTTAGGATAAATTAGGATGATTCACCATCAGGACAGACATTTTCTATTATTGTGACTGATTCATTGAAACCGGTGAGGCCGACACATTTCCCACGCACACACACACACACACACACACACACACACACACATACAATATCCCACACTGTACATTTTATACATTTACTTACACACTGAACAAATTGTATATAATTGTGATTATTGGTATCTGGTGCACTGCAGTGTTTTTTTTTTTTTTTTTTTGTACAATACATGTGAGCTACTTGCGCATTTTTGTACACATCTACAAATGTTTATAAGTCGGGGACTTACTGTAAGTATAAAATATTTCAAGTTGACTAAATTCTTATTAAATTAATTCTCTTATTATTATTATTATTATTATTCCCAATTAAATATTATTAAGCCCACCAACTATATAAAATAATTTATTGTATAATAAACCAGAGAAGCATGAGGAAACCCACACACAGACAGTACAATACAATAAAACATAATACAATACAATATTTTGTGTGGCTCCAGGGCTTCATCTCGTCTCCAGTCTGTGTGCATGGAGTTTGCATGTTCACTGCTTGCTTGCTGAGTTTCCTTGTGCCTTTTTGGTTTCCTCGCACAGTTCTAAGAGGTCCAGAGTAGATTGATTGATTGGTATTTCCAAGTTGCCCGTAGTGTAGGATTGGGTGTGTGTAAGTGTGTGTGGCTATACCTTGTGATGGACAATGTTCATGATGTGATGTGATGCGGTGCAGTATTATAATTTTTACTACATCGCTGGTAGATTCAGGACTCTGATGGGTCAGAAGCATAACCATTGCTTATAGTGTCTATAACTTAAAAGGAACTCGTCTAACGTTCTAATTTTATGGACGTATTATGGACGTTTCACACAACATTATCCATAAGTGTAGATGAATATAGAGTATGGCATAATTAATTAAAATTGCAAAAAATGGTATAAAAGCGATAAAACACATGGAAAGTGCTGTTAAAGGAAGAAAACAAAATTCAGCAGTACACCACACCATCGCTGATTATTTTTTGAGAACAGCACACAGAATACATTGTTTAGTATTTCATCGACATGTAATAATTAGCAGTAGGACATTTAAACTAGAAATTATATGCTGCATTTGTACAGAAACCACAATTAGCTGTTTTTTTCACTTAAATATAGCAGAATATTAAAAAAAAAAAGGTTACCAATTTTTTTTTACTTTAATTTTTTTCCTAAAAAATATATACTGTATAAATATATATATACAGTATATATAATATTTCTTTCATTAAGTGAAAAAAAAAGTATAACATGGCAATTTTTATTTGGGATTTTTTAATTATTTTTATAAACATGTGTAATATATATACAGTATACATATAGTGAAGACACGGCAGCACGGGTGCT
Source organism: Clarias macrocephalus (assembly GCA_011419295.1). Taxonomy (NCBI): domain Eukaryota; kingdom Metazoa; phylum Chordata; class Actinopteri; order Siluriformes; family Clariidae; genus Clarias; species Clarias macrocephalus. Next base: position 28,931 of record JAAGKR010006400.1, on the reverse strand, counting down.
ATATATATATATTTTTTTTCTAATTTCTAATTGCCATTTTTTTATTTGCATTTGCATGTGTGTATGTGTGTATGTATGTGTATATGTGTATATATATATATATATATATATATATATATATATATATATATATATATATATATATATATTTTTATATATATATATATTTTTTTTTTTTTTTTTTTAATGTTCATTAAAATAATAAAAATCCCAAATAAAAAATGTCATGATATAATTTTTTTTAATTTGCACTTCATGAAAGAAATATTATATATAATGTACTGTATATATATTTCAGTCAATATTATGAATGACAAAAAGAAATGGTCATGTCAAATAATATTTAAATTCTTTTTTTTTTTTTTTAAATCCCATTAACAAATAAATAAATGAATTTAAAAAAATCTAAGACAAACCTCTTGTTGTGGTTTTTTTTTTTTTTTTTAAATTCACGGCTGGCGGAGCAAATCTATAAACCTTCCAACTATCCGCATTTGCATATTCATTATATCATTTACATACTAATTACTTTTTGATTACACGAGACAAAACACTAATATTATTGGCAGTGGTGCCGAGGTTACATTATTAATATTTTTTTTCTTTTTAGTTCGTGCATTCCACTTCGCACTTATCAATCTCAGTCTTTATGAATCGCTCTGTATTAGCATTCCTGCTAAATGTGTATGAAACTGTCGCTTTTTGTTGCATTTCTAATCATTGAGGAAATTGATAATGATTGGCTGAGACTGAGGTCCAGATTTAAATGTGATGCAGAAAGTGAAAGCTGGAGAGTCAAGGTTGATATATTTCCCATCCGTGCGTGCTGTGTGTGTGTGTGTGTGTGTCTGTGTGTGTGTCTGTGTGTGTGTGTGTGTGTGTGTGTGTGGGGACGGAGGTGAGGGGGAGTCTGGGCCTGCAGTCTGATGAGGCCTCGAGTGCCTCGGCTAGGACTGAGTAATTGTCTTGACAGGGGCTGATGAGGGAAATGATGTGTGTTTTCAGACAAAGTCACACTGGGAGGAGTGAGTGAGACTGAGAGTGATGGGGAGGAGAGGGAGAGAGAGAGAAAGATTGATATTGTCGTTTACCCTTGGACGACCGGAGGACGCCACCGGCATAACGAGTTTTGACACTTCAATTAGCTTGTCCAAGATAAACAATGCAAAAAATAGCCGACTTGTTTTTCACAGCAGGACTTTTACCGAGAGTTTAAACAACAACAACAAAAACAACAACAACAACATGACACAGTGTTAACATTTATCAGGTATCGATATTTAACCTGACTGTTACCTGAGCATCGTGTCTGAGAGACAAAATCCCTAAAGCAATAATTGGAGGTTTTTTTTTTTTTTTTCAAAGAAACTATGTTGTTAGAATGAAAAAAAAATCTGAAAAAAAAATCTGAAACAAGGACGTGAAATCTCCACCATCATTAAGCTTTCGAATTTTTTAAGCTATTTCCGAAGTTTGACCTTGCTGTGACCTTGGTTCAATTCCAAATTCTACTGGTTACAGGGATAATTCCATATAAACCCTGCACACAACACTAACGAGGATCTCAGACAGACGCATGGAGGCAGTTTGTCAAGGTTTTTAAAAAAATTTTTTAACTTGAACTCTCTTAACTCCTGTTGAATTAAAATACTACCGGAAAAACGTCCCTCAGAGGGACAATGCTGAATTTATTAATTTATTTATTGCTTAATTTTTTTATCTCTTCATGCATGCACAGTATACGTGTCTGGACAGTATACAGAACTAAATCCCTCAGTACATTTACGTATGTATAATAATTTACAGTAACTATCAAGCTCTTGCTGGTCAAGTTGTTTTTATGGATTAAAAACAATGTAAAAAAAAAAAAAAAAAAAAAGATTTTTCATAGATATTGTGTGCCGTCAATAAGGCTGACACTAGCTGGCATTCGATAAATCTTCAGGCTGGTAATTTTGAGGAATATTCAAAATGCACCAGAGAATTTGTTTAAAACTTTGTGAGCCAATTTTATCAGAATAAAAGTCTTATATAGAGATAACTTTGAACAGTATGACTGATCCGCAGGCCAACTGCTCCAGATTAAAGTCAGTATAAAACCCCACCAATAGAAGCTGAAAGCAGCCCATAATTGTATAAGTCAGTATGTGATCGATCACTGCACCCGTAACATTTTAACATTAGGAAGTGGACTAAAAATCTGTAATCATTTATCATGATATTTATCATTTATCAGATTGGTGGGGAAAAAAACTGATCTGGCAACCCTGAACATGACACAAACTTTATAGGTGCTTCCATGAATGGGTAGTGTGTGTGTAAAGGCCCTTAACCCTCAACTGCTCACATGCACAGTATAATGAGAGAACAGTATAAGTCGCTCTGGATAAGGGCGTCTGCTAAATGCTGCAAAAAAACAAAAAAAACGTGTGTTTGGGGGTGCAGTAGTTACTTATTAAATTTAAACACTGGAAAATAAAAGGACTCGAGATCTGCAGGATATTTTAGCTGGAACTTTAACGGATGAAGAAGATCTGAGTCCTGTGTTAACTTGTTAAAATAAGGTATAATATGTGACCTTTAAGCCAGACGGTGTCTCCATGTCTGCATTGTGGCTGGAAGGCTCCGTTCACTTTACGAGTTCGCCTGAGGTCACCTGGGCCGCTGTGACTTTGCACCGTTTCATTAAAGTCTAATGTTCTTTATTATCTGCGACTCATTTCCATGCTTCGATGCCTGGAGTCACGATTCTGCGACGCTCTCACTGATATGTTCAAATGTACGCCAGGGTTAGAAAATAGATCATGAATAGTTTAACTCGGTGTTTACTCAATATATACAGTAACATTGTGGACAAACGTATACAGTACTTACAAATAACATCAACTAGAGCAGTGAATCATGGGTAGACTCTGTATGCTGTACACGTTTTTGAAGTGTTTAAAAACTACTGGCTAATTTTCCACTTGACTTTACATTCCAGTAGGGGGCAGTACTGCATCAACTGCTCGTACATTCAAAAGACGTGAGACTCTTGCAAAATCGGAGTATTTACGGAACTTGGAAGTGCCAAGTTGAACATTTATTATCTAACTTTAGCTAAATAATTTAAATTTAAATAGTCTGATTTTTTTTTTAATCAAAAATTGAGCAGCACAAGTTAAATGAAACTGCTTTATTTAAATCAGGTGAATTGCTCAGCTCTGAAGTTTACAAAATTTTTCAACTCATTTCTTCCAAAGTGCCGAATCAGGACCTCGTGTAATAATCCATCTGTTGACGTCACAATAGCAACAATGAGAAATCAGACAAAACTTTGGCTAAAGGCTTAAACATTTGAATACAGCGGTACCTCGGCGTACGAATTTAATCCGTTCTTAAGGTGAACGTTTTGTACTGTATGTATTGCGATATGCATTTTCCCGTAGGAAATAATGTAAATGCCGATAATCTGAAAAATCCCCAAAATATTACCAATATTACTCATTTTCAACACTATAACCAATCAAAACATTTAGGAAATACATGTACATGTAATTCAGTTTCATGCATTCGAACACACATTAATATTAACTGAGTTCAAATGATCTTATTAATTTAAATATTCCTGATAATCCATGGAGTGTGTGAGAGCTCGCGTAACTCCAGGTTCAGTTGTGAAAGTAGCTGTGTGTGTGTGTGTGTGTGTGTGTGTGTGTGTGTGTGTGTGTGTGTGTGTGTGTGTGTGTGTCAAATGCAACTCCACTGAGGTCCCTGTTTCTATATAATGATAAAGAATCATTGCCACTGCTGCGGTGAGAGCTTTCACTGGGCCTGTCAACCATACAGAGACTCTCACACACACACACACACACACACACACACACACACACACACACACACGGTTACAACATCACCAGTCAGGCACTAGACCCAACACGACGCTCGCTACATATGGGGAAAAAGCAGCAGTCTATTTAGTTTGAATGTTGAATGAATCTGAGTGAGTGAGGGAAGGCGGCTCGTTCATCACTCAGTGTTTCAGGGAAGAATCTAAAAACAGGGTTTTCTTTCTCATCAGCTTCAGGTTGGTCACAGTTTTGAAGCACAACGTGTGAACTGGTGACTTTGTAACATACAGATTTTATTCGAATGTCCTTTTTGTGCAGTATAAAATTTGCTGTGAGCATTTTATGCTCGTTCTTCCCAAATCTTCAAACAAAGACCAGATTCTTCCATCAGCCACATTTCACCTTTGAGCTTCTATAGCGTTGCACATGTACATTTTTTTATATTAATTATTCTTTTTTCATTTTTTAATTTGCATTTTTATATGTATATCTACAATCCTATACGACCACAGAGCAGTCAGTCTGTCAGAGTTTCCCTAAAACTAAGTGTGTAAGTGCTGGAAGCTTGATTAACCTCCTGTTGCCCTATTTTAAAAAATAATAAAATAATAAAATAATAAAATAAAATAAAAAACAGTTATACCTCTATTTGCTCACACTGTGTCACATCACTTTACATTGTCTGCTAGTGGACCATTGGAGAATCATCAGTGATGGAAGATAAACCACCTTTTACATCAGCTGCTTTACAAACATTAATCGTTATACTATGGCTGTTCAAGTCAAACTGGGATTTTCATTGTGTAGAATAACAGAACACAGTTCTGAGAGCCCTTTATTTGTCTATTTAATCCCCTGATACACTGATGCACTTATCCCAGTGTCTCACTAGTGCTTGGACACCATCAAGGTAGAAAGTTTTCTCAGCACACCGGAGCCGTGATCGGACTGCCTGCTTTATTCACATCTGAAACTCCGGCATCCCGGGAACTCCCTGAACATGTGGAGATGTTCTGGATCGAGGTCAGGACTGTTTGGGGAATGTGGCGATAACTCCCAGCCGAGTTCCTGTACCATGCGAGTGGTGTTGGGGAATGAGTGTGTGTACAGTTCACACAGACAGATGGCGATAAGTTATCTGCCAATTTTTAACGATCAGGCTTTACACTCGCTGAATGTTCCCAGGAACAACTCCGAGCCACCTCGGGTCATTAAGTCATTCCCGGACGTACGACCTTCTTTAAATCATTCGCCACATTTACGGAGTCTCATCACCGTACTGTGCTTCTGCGAATATCGATAGCGTTTTACATCTTCATTCAACAGAAATTTCATCACAGGTCCTGGTTTGACTTGAACGCCCCCTATAAGTGTTCTTTTGGCAGATATAAACAGTAACTCTGTTGAGTTCTTCATCTTTCTGGCTGTCGCACAGTCACATGGCAGCGTCCTCACTGTCCCATTCAGCTTCCGTAGATTTATTATTACCCCTAGTGGTCAACACTGGGAACAAACTAGAGTAGAGGAGGAACCGTTACTGACGGTCAGTGACACGATTCATAACATGGGCTTTGTTAAAATACTCCACCGTCATCATGATCTTATTTTAAAGCAGTAAACTGATAAAAAATTTTCTAAAAAGAAAAGTGTAATCATAGACAGTGTGTGTGAAGTGTGTGCGAGTCCTTTCTATAGTGAGAAATATTTTGTAGCAAAAGCATGACTATGCAGTGATGTCCATGCATCAGAAACGTGTGTCTTTCTTTTTTTATTTATATATATGCCCTTTTCCTGTGCCCTTTTCCGGGACCGTTTGAGGCCTTGTGTGATTCTTGAGGTGCAGTTGAGCTGAAATGTTTTTTACTGAAGCCTGTCAAGCCTGCGTAATGACATTACCTTGACCAGAGCGATATCTAGAACCATTCCTAGACTGTCCGCTGGTTGATTGAATGTTATTGTAAAGGGTTCAAGGGTTTTCTTGGGTGCTGTTCTGCTTCCGACCACACAGTGAGTTGAGGTGGAGCTGACCATGGTGCTGAACACATGGTGTTTTCCTTGGCTTGGTTGAGTGCATGGGTGGCAGACAGTGAGAGGCGCAGGCTCTAGGCCCGCCATCACACTTAGCAACAGGTAATAGCTTTCATCAGAAGGTCGGGTGCCATTCATTTAGCTTGAGGCTGTGTTCTTTTAATGTCAATCTGCTCCAAAAGTATCTATTGTCACTATGGTAATTACGTAACAACAAAACCCATCAAGCTCCATGATGATGAAACTGTCTCTCATGAAGACCTTCCAAGGAAAGTTAAGCTTAAAACTTGGCGCTGCTGCAGAGGAGAAGTTCATTTAGAGTCACCAGCCTCTGAAATCACCAATTAACAACCAGCACCTCAGATTAGAGCCTTTAGGAATCTTTACAGAGCAGAAGTAGCAGAAATACATCTCAATATCAACTGTTCAGAGGAGATTATTGTGTAGTTTGGATAAACGCCTTCAGTATTGTTTTACAGTGTAGAGAGAAATAAACATCAGGAAAAACCATGGAGTTAGAGGGGGTGTACAAACTTTTGATTGGTAGTGTAACTAGCTAAACATGGTAAAAATACACCAAGTCAAATGTCTTACTAAGAAAAAGGTTTAAGGTACATAATCAGTCTGTATTTTATTCTGGGCACAGATGCGCACACGCACATGCACACGCACACATGCACACGCACACACACACACACACACTGCTCCATCTTTAAAGATTGGTAAGCAAAGTGAGACATGTTGTGTGATGTAAATAACTCCATGTTTAGAGACACTAACACTGGGGTCGGTGTGTGAGTGGGAGTGAATCATTAAGACTCGTCGTCTCGTCCCTGTGAGACAGATAAAAGGTCACCTAATATATTTCATAAACGTCTATATTTAAAGTATAGAGCCAGAGAGATGTACTGTACACTATACCCTTCTGCTGAACTCGGTCGTCAAGCGCATACACACACACACACACACACACACACACACACACACACCGCGCTGATGCCGAGCTGACATGAAGGACGTGTTCGGCCAGACGGAACTCCGCGGACTTGTAGCTGCAAAAGCAGTCAGAAATTACCATTCTGTGTGGTTCACGTGAAAAAAGACGTCAACGAATGACTCCGGCTCAATTAAAACACTCTCACAGTAAAAGGTGATGAAATGTTATGAATTAATTATCGGATGTCATGACTGATTTTATCAGGTTCGGAGGTTATTTGTCTCTCGGTGGCCATCGGGGCCGAAGCACTGCAGGGCCGAATGGAAATTAATTACCGGCTGTGCAGAAGCTGCAGTCATAACACATTCGGGAGTGTTAGCTCACAGAGCGTTTGTGTATACACACACACACACACACACACACACACACACACACAGGCCTCAAAAAAGAAGCCTGTTCATTGCTTTATATCTGATTTTGGTTTTGTCCAATTTGCATCATGTTACAATATTTTCTATATTAAAACCAGCTGTATCTGGCATGTTGGCGCAGTGATTAGCACAGTGACCTCACACCTTCCGGGTCGAGGCTTTGATCTGTATGCATGGAGTTTGCATGTTCTCCCCCCTGTTCAGTTCTCGGTGGGTACTTCAGATTCCTCCCACAGTCCAAAGACATGGAGATTAGACTAATGAGCATTTCAAAATAGCCTGTAGTGTGTGAATGAGTGTGTGAACAGTATGTGTGTGTGTGCGTGTGTGCGTGTGTGTGTACGCCCTGGGATGTATTGGCGCCCTGTCACACCCAAAGTTTCCAGAATTCCCAAGACCCTGTACAGGGTACGTGGAATAAAGAATGAGTGAATGAATTTACTCTATAATAAAAGAGGGCCATGTGTTTAGTGTTTCCGTGTTACAGACACGTTGGTGAATAAAACATCAAACAAACACAAAAGATCAATATACTTTGATGTAATTCTTTCTGGATTCTATCCTGCTAACCAAAATACTGTAGTTGACCGGAGTCAGGAGACTCAAACATTCCCACCAGTCTTACGCTGAGCACTAAACCTACACTAAAAAAAGAGAAGTGGATCCAAAAGATAAGAAACAAGAAACATATTCGTATCTCATATACACTGTAAACCCTGATGCTGAAAGTAATTAAACATACTGAGTAGTGTTAACTTAAATAATTACAATCAGTTCAAATTAATAGACCTTGATGAGTATTTAGAACTTTTTGGTATTTGAGTTTGTAGAAATGACACTTTTCAAGTTAGCTGAACAAATTTGATATTTTAAGTGACTGTAAGTAGTTCAGTACCAGTAACTGTCACCTTAAAGTTCCACCAACTTAAAATCTTTCCGACTAGTGATTTTGTGTCTGACGTCATCAGGACAATAGGGGCACTGGTGGCTCAGTGGGAGGTGTTTCGTCTGCCATGTGAAGGGTCCGGGTTCGATTCCCAACAACTGGATGAAGTGTCTGTCCCAAGCCCAGATAAAATGGGCGGGTCGAGTCAGGAAGGACGTCTGGTGTAAAACCTCCACCAAGATTGTGTGCGGACCGGATCGTCTGCTGTGGCGATCCATTGCTCGGAGCAGCCGGAAGACCAACAACAATTTATTTGAATTGCAACAACTAAAAAAATATTTTTTAATAATTGCTATTAAATAGTATGAGTCAGGCGACTGAATAATGCAAGTAAAGAACGATTAATATGGATGAGTACAACAAACTCAAAAACTGATGGTTCTGTTTACTTAAAAACATTATTTAAGAAGTTTAAGATGCATTAAAGAGGTAGAAAATGCTATCAAGTATGAGATTAAAAACATTGTTAAAAAAAACACCACCACCACGTCTATATGGTTCTGTGTGAGAGAGAGAGAGAGAGAGAGAGAGGATAAAAAAGGCTACAAGTGCTGTACTTTCCGAACTGGCTGCATTATTTTATGTTCATCTTATATTTTTAACTGTTTTATTTAGATTTTAAATCAAATATTAAACAGTTTTAAAAGTTTAATTGTAAACTGTTTTTATTTTTTATTTTAAATCAAATTTTTAATAATTTAAAAAGTTTTAAATTACCATTGTGTATGAAATGTGCTCTACAGATTAACTCGCCTTGCCTTCAAATACACAAGTACTACAATACTTAAACAGTAGTTGCCGTAGGGAATCTGCTTGCCGTACAACATAATATGAAATGTATAGTGGTGCTTTTATAACAGTGTAGTAAAGCTACGTATATAAAACAGTGTGTAAAGGGTTTATTTAAAAGTTGTAGCATTTTTCTTGTCTAAATGTGCAAATTTCTCTCTCTCTCTCTCTCTCTCTCTCTCTCTCTCTCTCTGTGTCTGTCTTTCACAGAAGCATGTAGATGTGTTGTAAGGTTGTTGTTGGCACACATGGACAGAAAGGCTGGGTGTTGAACAAGAGACCAGTGCCAGGAAGATAATCACGGCCTCAGAGGTGCTGTTTGGCTCTGTTACGGGAGAGGAACGTAATTCTGTAATTCTGGCACAGACTGAATAAGAAAAGAGTGAAAAGAGGTGGTTTGTTCAAGTGCTTTCACAAAAACAGTCGTCAGGCAATAAATAGTCTGAAGGGAAATAAAGAGGAAGTGTCATGGCTGCCTTTGGGCTGTATCAGAGATGAAGCAAGCACAGAATTCAGATCTGAGTTAACTGACAAAGACGACCTCTTTATTACAGTAGGAATTACTCGGCGTTATCCAATGTGGGAGGATATTAAACAGGTACAGATCAGTTATACTGTATCTGGGGAGTGATTTAAGTGTGGTGTAGGTGTTTGTGATGGTTTAAGTATTACAGAAGCAGCTGAAGTCGTCTGTAATTATTCACACACATTTTTCATAACTCTAGGCTCGTCACAATATGGTGCAAAAAGCAACAACAACAAGGCGCACCACAGCGGGCACATGCGTTTAAAGGGGACATACAGTACCAATACCAGCATTAGATCATTTTAGAATAGGGGGAATTTTAGGCCAAGACCTTCAAAAAGCCCTGGATGCTGGGGGAAAAGTATCACATGATGATGTCCCTCATTGTGATGCCACACAGAAAGTTATTAACCACTTTTCAGCCTAAATTTAAGGCATCGTCACGGCTGACCCGTCTGAGATATCAAAAATCCCTCTGCAATTTTGTGTCCTCAATGTCTTCAGATCACATGGACCCAGTTTGGTGGCGATTGTTTAAATCCCCTAGGAGGAGTATATCAAAATCCCTCAGGTGCGTTTTGCAAACGACCCAAAATAACTGACTTTCTGTTAAGTCGAGCCCAGGACACGCAGTGTGAAAGTTGTTCAGTTCTAAATGTCTACTGGGTTTCATGTACAATACATGCAAGCGTGTATGAGCTATGCAGTAAAATCTTGTGTGAGGGCCCTGAGCCACGCCCAGCGCCCAGATTCTCAGGTGTCCTAACGATAGCAGATTCCACCCTGTTTGCCGAAATTCAAAACTTTTTGAACATGTTGAGAATCCTCATTTCCCCTCTCGTCTGTTCCAACCACTCATACATCCCTTTTCTTAAACGGTATCTACTGTATCTAAGGCCCGGGGTTTGTTTTCAGTGCGCAGTTTAAAATGAAGGTGAAAATGGTCCAGGTCACCTTGCAGGCAGCACAGAGTCTGAATGACATTACGCGCGACACAGCTAAATCAGAATTGCTTCACTGAACAACAACGAAATGAAACACTAAACAAAGTCGAAAACCACACAAACACTCGATATAGGCGTTTCTCCTCGCTGATTTTGAAAGGCTGAACGGCTTGCAGTGACCTGCGCAGGTGCACACAAGCGAGCTGATGAAATCTGTGCTCATTCACACCGCTATAAAACCTCATTGATGGATGAGTGACACCTCCGCGCAGGTACTGTAGGAGTAACTGCAATAATGAGCACGTTTCCTTCACGCTTTCTCTTTCACTCTCTCTTTACCAGCTGAAGTGGGCAACGAGGTAATTACTCAGGCAACCTGGCAAACCTGTGGTGTGGCGCTGCTCCAGTCGATGGCCGTTTCTTGATTGCCTATTGTGATTAAAAGCAGACGGAGAGGACGGGGCTGACCACGGGAGCGGCCGTGCGGAGAGCCAGGGCTTAATTGGACTAATTTTCAACAGCACGCTTGAACTAAGAAGAAAGGGATAAAAGATGCATCGCTGCGGAGAATCCTCGAGTCTTTTCGAACAGGCTCGTGATTGACGTTGTTTTCAGAAACGGCTTAAATAGTAGGAACGCATCGCGCATATTGATCGGCTTTCTTCACTTTTCACACGTCTCGCAGCCTCATTTTGTTTGTTTGTGTCCTTCTTTTTTTTTTTGTCATTTCACACTCCTTATTGATTGGAGGCTTTATGTAAAATGATGTAGCAGGTGTTTTACAAATGACAGATGGACCTGCTTATCCAGGTTGCCTCCATTACCTCTCTCTATTCCTCTGACAAACAAAAGGAGACAGGCATCATTCCCAACACGGCGTAATCAGAGACCGTGTGCCGCCGCATCCTTCCAACAACGCTCCGCACAGTGGGTGATCTGCGACGAGTGCACCTAACAATATGAGAAACTTCAACTTCATGCTACAACATATTTAAAGAAAAAGAAAAAAAAAAAAAGAAATCATACTTTAGAAACCGGCCAGACAATAACGGGCACTGAATACCGTGCGCTGCCGAAATGAAAAGGAGCGATTAGGCGTCTTTTTCTTTAATGTGTACTGATCACACATTTAGCATATATTTAGCAGGTAAATTATAGGATATGTTTCATTATCAGAGAAAATGTCTATTCTTCTATTCAAGCACCAAGAGGGGAAAAAAAATGCAGGCTCAGTCTGAGCACCCAAAGCAAAAGCAGTACAAAAGCACAAATTATGCAATTACATAATGAAAGGCATTTAAAAAAAAAATCACACAAAATCGCAGTCTTTTAAAAATGTATTTATTTATTTATTTTGGGAAAACAGTCAAAGGGTTATTTAGTGTCAAACAGGGCTGAATGTTACAACAGGATCTGTCTATCGATATCGCGATAGATATCACAATGTGCCAATTCAATCTGTATTACAATTCTACACACACATGAAAAATACACGCCCCTCTTCTGACGGTCACATGGTGGCATCAACGAAGGTGCGACTACTGACATCTTTAGAGGAAACGTTACACTGCGTAGCATTCCTGCCATAATCCCATTCGAGTTTTACACTCGAGCAGAGATGATAACTGTCGAAGTGTGTATACATTTTTGGGCTCCTCTCTATATAAAACAAGTCTGGGATGTAAATTGCTTATACCACACAGGATGCTTTGCACACCACCTGCAGGATCGTAGAAGCATTGCAACGTGCACAGTGTCAGTCAAAAGTTTGGACGCATTGTCTTATTCAATTTTTTTTTGTATGAGCGCAATTTATTTTCTACATTCTGGAGAAATACTGGAGATTTCAAAGATGTGGAGGTCAGCCTTTCCGGAGCAGTTCTTACAGTCTGAGTATTGTTCAAATGCATTTGTAAACCCCATCGAGCTCCATGATGATGAAACTGTCTCTCATGAAGACCTTCCCAGGAGAGCGAGACCAAAACGTAGTTCTGCTGCAGAGGAGAAGTTCATTTAGAGTCACCAGCCTCAGAAATCACCAATTAACAACCAGCACCTCAGATTAGAGCCGTTATGAAGCTTCACAGAGCAGAAGTAGCAGATATACATCTCAATATCAAGTGTTCAGAGGAGATTATTGTGTGTTCTGGATAAACGCCTTCAGTGTTGTTTTACAGCGTAGAAAGAAATAAACATCAGGAACGACCGTGGGGTTAAAGGGGTGTACAATTTATTTTTTTTTATTTATACTGTAAATTCATCAGGTGTAAGATATCAGTTCTGGCATTCGGTGAGAGTAAACAAGTTAAGATTCAGTTGGAGTAAAACTTGGTGATCAGTCTGGCACATTTTCCATCAGCATTTCAGCATGTGTTCATCTTCTTAAGTTTTTTATTTAGTTTTAATTCTGTTAAAAATTGGCTTTTAAATGACCACCTGGCCAATAAATGTGACTATCATGCTTGCTCATCAGGGACTATCTGAGTATCTCACCATTTTGATTCATACACATTCACATTTCATACAAACTTGTGTAAAGTTACAAACTTGTGTAAAGCTGCTTTGCGACCATGACAATAGTTAAAAGCGCGATACAAATAAAATTGAATTGAATTGAACTATGTGGACAAAAGTATTTGTCCAAACCTGTTAATTATTGAATTCAGGTGTTTCAATCAGGCCCCTTATCCCCAGTGAATCTTATACTTCAGTCTACCAAGACATCTCGGACAATACTACTGTATGTTCTTATGATATTTATGTTGTCGAAGGCCCTTTTCTATTCCAACATGACTCCACCCCAGTGCACGAATCGAGAAGAACTCGAGCGGCCCTAACACAGAGCCCTGTGACCTCGACCCCATCGAGCACCTTTGTGATGAACTGGAACGGAGATTGTAAAGAGCCAGACCTTCTCGTCCAACATCAGTGTCTGACCTCATACAGAATGAATGGACACGAAATCCCACAGAAACACTCCAATGTCTTGTGGATGGACTTCAAAGAAGATCTGCAAAAAAAAACGGAACAGCATTAAGCACTAATAGTGGCCCAATGAGGAAGGGATCATGCTGCTCCAGGCTCTGTGAACATTTTTTATTTTAGGAAAGGGTTAATAATAATAATAATAATAATAATAATAATAATAATAATACATTGTATTCTATAGGACTTTTCATGTAGACACAATCTCAACCTATAAAGATAAAAAGACACAAATAGGGCCTCCGAGTGGCGCAGTGCTAAAGCGCTCGCCCTATCATCTGGAGATCGCTAGTTCAAATCCCGGGTGGTGCTGTAACCTCTCGCAGCCGGAGGTCTAGAGAGAGCTGATTGGCCGAGCTCTCTCAGAGGGGAGGGATGAGAGGTACTTAGTGCTCCCACATTAATCACGGCTCTACCGCCAGTCAGGGGCATCTGTGAGCTCACGCAATGGAGGGAGCGGATAGCGCCGTCCTCCGAGTGTGTTACTCCGCCCCCAACGGTGCGTGAGCGAGCAGTTCGAAAAGATGCGGTCGGCTGGCGTCACGTGGTTCGGAGGAACCACGTGATCATCTTCGGCCCTCCAGTAGCCTTAATGTGGGAGCCCCCTAGTGACGGGGAGGAATTGGACACGACTAAATTAGGGAGAAAATCGGGGAAAAATCCAAAAAAAAAAAGAAAAAAAAAAGACACAAATAAAAAGTTTTTAAGTCTGATTCAAAAGCAGACAGAGACTTTGAACGTTAGTAGTCTGGGAGGGAATTCCACAGGAGAGGAGCAGCAGAGCAGAAAGGCTTCGTCTCCCACTGAACACGGTTTGGTCCTTGGGGAACGAAGCAGCCAACTGTTTTGGGTTCCCCAACTGGGGTTAGAATTTAGGTAGAGAGGTGTGGCCCCATGAATGCACTGAAGGGTCAGGAGTACTGTAGATATTTATAGGTGAAATGTTCTCGCTCTGAACAGGATTCCAGCAGCACTATTTTGACCTGGGACGTACTGTAGCTTTGCTACGTTCTTGAGGTGAAGGAAGGAGGTTTCGATGATGTGGTTATCGAATGTAACATTGTATGAGCAGATAATTCACTGAGGAGGATAAAGGAATGGTAAAGCCAGAGAACATAATGTTGGTTATAGAAGAATATCCCTGTAATTACAGTATCATATACACACATGCCCCTAGTGGAGGATAGGCTGTTAGCAATCACATGACTATTATTATACGCGACATCCCTGCAGAGGGCGAGAAGTGAAAAACAGAATTGATGAGATGGGAGAGAGTCTGTAGTGTGTCGGTTTAGATGATATTCCCAAAGAACAGTATACACAGTTGATCATCAGGTATGTTAAACGTCATCCTTATGTCAGGAAGAGGAGTGATTTTACAACACGATTGAAAGACTGCTATTGAGGGAGTTTGAGTAACTTCTTGAATCTAGTCAAAATACGATAATAGAAGGTATCAAAAAGTTTGGAGGTTCGCGTGCCCACAGATCCAGTCGCTTTCGCCGTACAGTACGTCCTCCTCTCAGAGAGCTTAAAACCTGGCAGTAGAATCTGTTACTGACCTTCTGGCCACTGGGGATGAATTCTCGTACCCGTACACCGCTAATGATCCCTGACATGAAGGACACGTCATCCGGGGCACGCTGACAAAGTTCTTGGCAGATTTCGAACTTTCGCAAGTTCCGTCTGCTCTTGGCATCAACACGGCGCATGTTCACATCACACATGAGGATCTCCTGGACCGTTCCGTATGACACACAGACAGCGGCAGCGACGTTGTGGATTGTCCTCTGACCATCATCGCGCACAAGTTGCTGAATGGTTTTGACATTTTCAGGGACACACCTCTACCTCTACAATATTCGCCGAAATCTTGCCATATCGCATCAAGCGTCTCTGTGGCGAATTTGCTCAGTTTCACAGAGAATTTCACGTTCGCTCTTTGTTCTAACGCGCTGGTTGGGATGAACTAGCAGACGTGATGACGCTCGCGGTCAGAACAGCGATGTACGCAAGATAATGTCTTTTGGCACGCTGACTTATGAAGGTCGGTGCTCACTGTGACTGTGTGCGCGGCCTTGTTCTGCCATCCGTTGGCGTGTTACAAAACTAGTCACGAAACCGCTCGATACCACCCATAACCAAATATAGTAATATAAAGCCTATTTGCAGACAAATTCTACTATTTTAAGTGTAAATTACATCTACTGTTGGCAAATAGTGTGACTCAAAATATTTAAATAAATAAATAAATAAATAAATGCTTAAAACTAGCAAAATTACAGCAACTGTATACTCTAAAAATAGAAAAAAATTGCATAAAAATAAATCATCTTATTTTTGATATTTTAATTTAATGAGGTCATTGTTTGCAGTCTGGGTCAAACGTGTTGCTTATTCCTGCACGCTGCCTCATACTCTACTGCGATTCGTCGGGTGAGCTGTCAATCAAGCCGACGGTTTATTTATGTTTACCCGCCTTTTGTGTACTGTAACTGGTAACTCTTAATTGTTACTTAAAACTATCACTGGTGCGCGCACACGCACACTCACTGTATTGTTGTTCAGGTGTATGCATTCCAGCAAAGTCAAGTAGAGACAATGACTAAGATTTACAAATGAAAAAGTTACATGCAGTACAGTAGCCATTATGTTATGATGCATTTAACAAAGTGTTCTCTGCACACAGACGAGCGTTATCCGACCCTGCTCCCCCCCGACTGCACACGAAGGTCCTTGTTGATGTTTCTTGATCAGTATTTTGAACGCACACTTAAAACCAACCTGTGACACTCGATAAAAGCGTTTTCTTTGGTTTGATCGATTTGAATAAAACTGCAAAAACACAAATCATAGGCATTTAAAGGTTTGTAATAACGCTCACTATGCACACAAAAAAAAACACTTCCTAACCTCCAGCAGGTGGCGCCACGCAGTGCAGCAGACGTGACTTCACGAGCCAACCGCCCACTGGACCTACTAAGTGTTTCCAAAAGGCTGGTGTTGAATCCATTGTAAGTGTGTGTACATTTTCCAAAATATTATTTATGTATATGCACCTTCAGAGATCTCCGCTGTGTCTGTTATGCGTAGTCGTTTATATGAGAAAAGACTCTTCATCTTCTTTCTCTCTCCCCTATTTCGGAGCCGTATTAGTCACAAGGCCCTCAGGAAGCGATAATTAAAACGCTTTAATACTTATCTCTTCTCTGCTTCATATTTCTTTCGAAAGCGTGCTCCAGTGTAACTTGGTCTTTCTTCGAACGTTAGCGCGTACGATGCCTTGGCTGCACTGAGGTGTGACACTCTACAATTATGGCATTGTCGCTCCACAATGAGGCTCCATCACACTATTGTACGCCGGCTGAATAGAGTCGGGTAATTGCATCAGTTTTTCAGCTCCTACAATGGCCGCTCCTTGCCGCCTCGCGGAGTTAATTAAAAGGAGAAATTTCCTCCTGCTGCATAGTTACAACATCCTGCACATTTCTGAGTGCTCCTCAGTTTGGCCCTTTAAAAAAAGAAAGATCAGGAACTATAAAACAAGGCCACCCCAGGGTGAGATTACACTCTCGGTTTCATAGCAGACCATGCTGAAAACAAGTGTCGGCACTATTGCGTCTTTATTCTGAATATGAGGATATTTTTTTAATGAGCCGGATGAGACGGAGGGGCGTACGGGGAGACGGCTGGGCTTTGATGCTGGGTTTGAGGAAATGTGTTCAAGCACTTGGAAGGAAGCTGATGTTTATGCTCCTGGTTTATAATGCTATTACAAGTTTGTGTGAAGTCACAGCTTGTGTAAGGAAAAACTTTGCCGTGACGTGCTGCGTGATAGTCTGTTGCAGGAGTGTGTACAGTATACGGGCAAATACAAAAATGGCACTGGTTGCAATCTAGGGATTCGAGCACTTTGTGAAATCTAGCTCATTCATAAAGAGTAACAAGGAGAATACAGACGGGCTGAAGCTGCGAAACACAAATATGGAACTTGAGATGACTCATGAACCCCTAAGCACAGATCTAAAGGGGACAATTTGCCCCAAGAAGAAAGGTCTTGAAAAAAAGGGAAACCAGCAACGTTTGGGAATTAACCAGTGTGTATGGGGAATACTAACAAAAAAAGTGCAATACGACCGGAGGATGAGGACTTCAGGTGATCAGAAATTGACCACTAATGCCAAAATTGATCAAAACAATTCAAAGCATTTCTCATTAACCCTCAATCATTCTCTATAGAACGTATCCTGTACAGGGTCGCAGGGGGGCTTGAGCCCATCACATGAGACGTGAGACCACTAAGCGACCACTAACACTGATTTCTGAAATTAAGACCACGTAACGTAAACATCCAAAGTTGGTTAATTGAATTAATTGTTTTTTTTTCTATTCTTCTTTCCCGATGACACCACAAGGCGCCCACGCTTAATACTCAATATTAATTGACGTCCTTAATTAGATCTCGTGAAACAGTTATTGAACTCAGCATGTGCAGCATATTTTATTAATAGAATATTATAGTGAATGGAGAGGAGCTGTGAGACTGTTGATTTGACGCGCTTCGAGAGCACTACTACAGTACGTGTCTGATGTATTTCGAGCGGATGTATAAAGTACAGGTCGTCCCTGTTTTACAAACATTCGAGTTACGCCATTTCCGTAGATACGAACGAACCGCGGTTCTACTTCCGGCTCAATTGCGGAAGTAGCTCACGTGTATTGTGCAAAAAATAGACACTGTAGTGCACCAGATACCAATGTTTAACTGACTGTTATATACAATATTTTCAGTGTGTACGTGAATGTATAAAATGTCTAAAGTCCGGTATATTGTATGTGTGTGTAATTAGCTTAGGTTCCTCGGTTATGGCTTTTGGCCACATGATGGCAGTGTTAGGAATGGGGACAAAGATATAGTCAAGTGCATTGGTATGTTTTATATTGTAGATTCGTGTCAAAGGCATATAAGACTCACTTTGTCTGATTTAAGAACAAATCAGACTTACGAACGTGCTCCCGGAAGTGAACACGTTCGTAAGTAGGGGACTACCTTCCTGTAATCACAATCTACTAAAAACATCTAATAAACTTTGAAACACTGTGTAACTTTTGTTGATAATTGTTAAAAAAAAAAAAAAAAAATCTGTCATGTCTCACACATAGCACTAAAATTTACTCCACTCCAGTAGGTGGCGGTAATGCACCAACTGCCTTTAAACTAAAAAATAGGATGACGTGATACTCTCACAAAATGTGAGTATTTGCAGAGGGTTCACGTTGTTTCTATTTTCTACAAAAGCTGTATTGTGCATATTTTAAGGAATTTGTTTAAAAACTGACCTAATGATTAATTGAACTAAATTAACCAACAAAAGATCGATTAAGTTGCACAGCTCTAATAATCAGTTTGTTTAACTGGGTGGTATCGGTGAGCTTGTTGATTGAACATTACGCATGGAGCCGAGAGAGAGAGAGAGAGAGAGAGAGAGGAGAGAGAGAAATCTGCAAGCCCTGGACGCTCACATGCGCTTCCTTTACAGTTTACACTCGGATTCTATATTAAAGATTCTCTTTCAAAGCTGCAAAGTCGTCTCATCTCTCGTATCGTAGGAAGATGCTCTAGTTTCTCCTCTTGGTATTTCCACAGATCAGTTTCTACTCTTCTCTGCTTTACTCACCAATGCCGTGAAATCCACCCAGATCACTCTTGTGTCATGTCGTCTGTTCATTAGCATGGCTCTGTACACAAGTCTTACGTTGTTTAGTATCATCTGGTGCCGGATGTCTGATACCCGATACAGGTGTCGGTATCAATGCATCCCTATTTAATGCTTTATTTATACAAAGCAACTTTAATGCACAGCATGACGTTACCGTATTGACTTTTCATGAAATGGAAAAGAAACGCGAGACGGCTCCTAGACCGACTGGAATACGCGGCTGCTTCAAGACTCCTTACGTGGTTAACGGTCTAACGTAGCCTTTGCTGATTAGCAAATCTGTTTTTTTTTTTTTTTTTTTTTTTTACATACTGTAAATATGCAGTAACGATGGCATTGATTGCTTAACGTTGTAACCCTCATCAGGCTTGTGCTGTGGCCATGGTAGGTCCAGGCCACGTTAAAGATGTTCATATCACGTAGCTTAACATGTTTACCGTGCACATGCGTATAGCATACTGGATCCAGTTGTACACATGAAATTAGTGACAACATGATGGACACATTGAGCACCTGACGGGGACATGTCTCGGAAATAGCATGAACTTGATAAATACACATTTATATCCACATGTTGACCCCATTCTTCAATAGTTTTAGGATCTTGTGGTCTTTGTCAGAGTGCGATGGGGCTCTAAGATTACCCGAGTTAAGTGGCTAATGAGCATCGCCTGTCCAGCTGTTTCTAATGTCTGATCATAAGTAAAAAAACATTTGAATTGTATACAGCCTATAGTGTATCAGTGTTCAAACTTATTTGTGATGTATTTTTATGGAAATTGAAGCTCCAATTAATTAGTGGTTTTGTCAATTTTCAAGTCAAATTCAATTTATTAAAATCAAAGTTCCAGTAGACGTGACATCCAGGTGTTCGGCTAGTATTAGACGAGTCCAGGACATTTACTCGAGACATAGGCTGAGAAGCGAAGCACTACTACTATCTCACTGCCTTTTTTTCTTTTTCCATACAAAAGTTTGGCTTGTAACTAGTCTCGCACCGTTTAACATAGACCCATGAAAGAGGAGTCAAATCATAACAGAAATGGGGTGCTGTGACTTTTCTAAGGGGTGGCAATTTACCGCCCCAAAATGTCCTGAAGACTTAACATTGAGAACAAGTTTGATGGATTCTAGCGCAGAGCTAGAATTTTTTAGGAATCACATATTTACCGTATTTGAAGACGTTTGCAAGCTGTGTCAGAACACATCTCTTATGAGGGCCCCCCAAGGGGCGCAAGAGTTGCCCAATTTGCCCCACTGACATCTAATGGGGACTTTGGTGCTAAATAGTCCCGTAATGTTTGTTGTGGACCCATGAAAGAGGTGTCAAACCGTGTGGCGCATTCCGGAATGGGGTGCTTGACATGACTTTTCTAAAATCTTATAGACTTAACATTGAGACCAACCTTGACAGATTCTACTGCAGAGCAAGAATTTGGTAGAAATCTCAAATTTACCACATGTGAAGAGGCTTGCACGAGGGTATAAGCTGTACACCTGGGGCGCAAGAGGCGCCCAAATTCGCTCCATTGACATATAACGGGGATGTAACTGTGGTTCCCGTTGTCATAGAGACATGGCCGAGGGCTCCTTTACCTCAGGCAACCAATCAGTCTTTCATGTTTAACATGATGCTAATAAGCAACGCTCTCTAGCGACATGATTAGCATGTTGCTAACAGGATGCTAACAATATTAGCATGTTGCTAGCATGCCTCCAGTGTTTTGCCACATCTTAAGCACCACTTCCATTTTCTTCAGAAAATGTACCTCTCTAGTTTAATCGTGAAGTTTTGAAAAACACAGAAATGTTTGCTGGACACAACATCAGAACTTGATATAAAACTGAAACACTGCTGCTGCATTTCTCTATAACGCCTGGATTGTTTTCTGAGATCGCAGTCGAACAAGCTGGCAATGAAGTAAATAGTCATATTTCTGTTTGGCATGTCTTAGTTTAAAAGCAAGATATTTGGTATCTTGTATCTTCATCCAGTAGCAACGCTGCATAAACTGTTTGTTTAGTCTGGGTTCCTTCTTCCTTTGTTCTCGTCAAGGTCTTCTCGATATTCCCTCCGTTGTTCTGGTCTACCAATAGTACTACTTTATTTTTTTTCTTCCCCCTTGAGACTTTCTTGCAACTTCTTGCAAAATATAACCGAGGTGCTGAGTAAGCGCTTCCATCCAAGTATGTTACGGTATTGTATAAAGCTCAATATCAAACTCTCGGGCCCAGTGCACACCTCTCAGGGGAATAATGGAAGGAGAATATGGTCGCAATCGTTAAATCCCAAATCATATCAGAGGCTTTACACAGAAGATTGACTTACAGCTTAGCTGTGAATACTGATGTGCCATGACTGAGTGTGGGGCAGAGTTTGTGCCGCGTCTCGTCGTCGTACTGGAATGTAATATATTCGGTAATGAAAGCCCTAGTGGGAATCCCAGCTCAGCTCGGAGGGCTTTAGTGGCCTGGTCGAGATCGACCTGTAGGCAGGAAAATACACGGAAACACTCGGATGTTGCAACGGCGTGCAGGTGTTACTGTTAGAACTGAACACAGCATGAACATGCCAGTGTTCAATTTACATAAAACAGCATCTAATAATTAACAACAACCAATTACAACAATAATCTATCAAATGATTTTTAATTAATTCTAATCAAATAATTGCGTTCATCATAGCTCATTTCTTTTGTTATACATGTTATACATGTATTACAGCTCATTGAATTTTTAATAAAGTATTAATTAAATTTACTACAGCTCATTTGTAGGGGA
The DNA here is from genome assembly GCA_011419295.1 of Clarias macrocephalus. Classification (NCBI taxonomy): domain Eukaryota; kingdom Metazoa; phylum Chordata; class Actinopteri; order Siluriformes; family Clariidae; genus Clarias; species Clarias macrocephalus. Next base: position 7,014 of record JAAGKR010006400.1, on the reverse strand, counting down.
AGAAATCAGGGGCACCTAGAGGGCATTAACCCTTGTTTGTTCTGCTATGAAGGCCTAGAAGGCACACCTAGAGAACACTTCTCTCAGAGACCATAGAGGGCGCCAGCATATACTGTATTCCTTTCACATATACACAACCTTTAGGGCATCGTCTCGGTCACATGCCTCTGTGTATTGCCATCGTAGGGAACACTATCATTTTTTGTTTTTACATCAGTTCACTCCCTGCATGATTCTTTGCAAGGCGAAGAACAGTAAAGGGCATTTCATCACATTTTCCTCATACTGTATTTTCACACCAAACGAGAAACCTAAAGGGCATTTCATCACATTTCCCCATGTACAATAGAATCCTACAGAGTATTTAGGCACATTTTTTAACCCCAGTAGAAACCTAAAGGGCATTTTCTCACATTTTAACACCCATGTGGAACCCTAAAGTGAATTCCATCACATTTCCCACTTTTTTCACACACACACACACACACACACACACACACACACACACACACACACACACACACACACACACACACACACACGTGTGTGTAGAACCCTGTAGAACCCAGAATGGCATTTCATCACATTTCCAAACCCATGTAGAATCTTAAAGAGCATTTAAGCACATTTTCACACCCACATAGAAACTCTAGAGGGTATTTCATCACATTTTCACAAACAAGTTGAAATCTAAAAGGCATTTAAACTATTTCTTTTACACCCATTTGGAACTCTAAGGGGCATTTCATCACATGTCCACACCCTTGTAGATTCCTAAAGAGCATTTAAGCACATTTTCACACCTAAGTAAAAATCTAAAGGGGTATTAACCACATTTACACACACACACACACACACACACACACACACACTCCAAATAGTATTTCATCATATTTTTACAATTTGAAATATAGCCATTAGTTATCATAATCACATTCTTTCTCTGTAAGGGCAGCCTAGAGGGCATTTCCACTATCTTAAAATTTTTTTTTTTTTTACACAAGCCTGTATGATCTTACTGAACAACGTGTGAGGAGTATAACCTGAAATGCAGAAGGTCACTCTGGACTCCATTCTGGACGTGCTGGGAATCACATTCACTCTCCGATG
>JAAGKR010006399.1:0-43239 GCA_011419295.1 Clarias macrocephalus | reverse complement strand
AGTGTGTGTGTGTGTGAGAGAGAGTGTGTGTGTGTGTGAGAGAGAGTGTGTGTGTGTGAGAGAGAGTGTGTGTGTGTGTGAGAGAGAGTGTGTGTGTGTGTGAGAGAGAGTGTGTGTGTGTGAGAGAGAGTGTGAGAGAGAGTGTGAGAGAGAGTGTGAGAGAGTGCGTGTGCGAGAGAGAGTGCGTGTGCGAGTGAGAGAGAGCGTGCGCGAGTGAGAGAGAGCGTGCGCGAGTGAGAGAGAGCGTGCGCGTGTGAGAGAGAGCGTGCGCGTGTGAGAGAGAGCGTGCGCGTGTGAGAGAGAGCGTGCGCGTGTGAGAGAGAGCGTGCGCGTGTGAGCGAGAGTGTGTGTGTGTGTGTGTGTGTGTGTGTGTCAGAGTGAGAGAGAGTGTGTGCTTCTGCCCCATGATTAATTTCCTTTTTTTTTTTCTTTCTTTCTTTCTTTCTTTCACTGTCCATACCAAGCAAAGGTGTGGCTGTGCTCAATTTCCCCTAGGTGTTTGAATGAGTATGTGATTGAGTGTGTTAATGGTGCGTGGTAGTGGACTGGCATGCAATCTAGGCTGAATTCTTCTCCCTTGTGCCAAGTGCTGCCAGGTCCAGCGTCACTGAAGATGTATGAATGAATTGTTGTAGACAATAATGGAACAACCCTGTATTGTGTTGTTTTCCTGGCTGCAAAACATTTTGGGACAGCACATGCTATTTTATTCATGTGAAAGCATGTTTGGTTTACAGATATTATCAAGTTTATGTGTGTTTTATCACATATCTTTAGGAAGCCATTCTTTAATAGCATTTTTAATTTTACAGTTCATGAATAGTAAAGCAGAGAAAGATTGATTTTCTTGCAGACATGATTTGTTTATTGTCTCTGGATGTAGAGCTGGTGCCAGTGCTTGGGCTTTGATTGGCACCTTCACCTTTAGCCACTGTTTCCCCAACAGCCAATTAGCCTGGGTCATGTTCTGATAGCTGCTTAGCACTGCTCTGAGTCTTTGTTTCTTTTAATTGGCTTATGGCCGTGTGCTCATTACGGTGACAGCCGTCATGGGGTCAGAGTCACCCGCTTGAGATGGTCAGCTGCCGACCTTGCTGCTCACTTACCTGGACACTGAAACTGAAATGACATGCACTAAAGGAAAGATTAAAACTTGCATCACTAAATGTTCAATAAATTTAAGCTCCAAATGTCTCCAACATTTCTCTGTGTATTCAGCAAACCTCCAAAGTAATGAGAACTTGTACGTCTTTGGTCTTAAAACATGAGAAAAGTTTTTGCTTGAGACTTCCTGATTTCAAATCTCCTTAGACATTTGTCACGTTTCAAAACTAATTAGAAGAAGATGATTAATGATATAGAATATATTGCAATTATCTATGTAGAATAATACAGCCTTCCAAATATGATGCACAGCGGATTATTATATTCTATATAATTAGATATCAAAACGTTATTCTTGATGCTAGGCAGCTTCTTTAGCTTTTTTGTGCCTTCTTTTTTTCTAGCTTCATAAAAATGATTTAAAAGCCACAAAACCTGTTATTATGAGCAAGCTTTATGTTAGAAATCACTTTATGTATGTATCTGTGCAGAAGTGATTCTAAGCCTTTTTTATTTTTTTATTTTTTATTTTAAATAATAATAATATTAAATAAAGTGTGTGGGTATATGGAGTTGGATATTACACTTTCAGACTGGTTGTCATATCTATTGAACCTAAGAATTAGCTTATGAATGGCCAGATTGTCCTGGACAGAATGAATAGAAAATTGTAAGATTCATTTTTCTTTCTTTCTTTCTTTCTTTTTTTTTTTGCCTTATGAGATACTAGGTTTTGAATACAGGTTATGAATTTGTGACATCCAATCCTATTATATGGTTTGAAATTCAAATGATTTCAGCATTAGAGCCCTAGTAATGAATTCAAGGCATGCTCGATAATCACTGCAATCAAAATGAATGTACCTATGATTTGTTTAAAGAGCAGTTTAATGTGGAAGATGTCTCCCCAGCAAAATCACACTTGTACAGTGGTGATTATGACTAAGACTGTTGATCATGTGTAGTACTTTATTTAGGTGTGTATAAAGTAAAAAAAAAAAAAAAGACTTAGCTCAATAATAACTTTTTTTTTTTGTATCTATTTCTGTATATTGATGGGAGGAAAAATGGTTTCAGTTATGAATCACAAATCTTTTGTGTGGCGATTTACATATCGCCACACTGAGTTCAAATTTCTACATTTATAATAGAGATGAACCGGTCGATCTGCCAGAATTCGCTGTTTTTCAGTTTAATGAACGGTTGATCAGCTAATCAGCCTCAGGTATAACCAATTCTGCACCAGGCGCAGAAGCTTCCGAGTGGCGAAAGCCATGTATGGCGTTTCATTATTAAAGATCACGTTCATTAAAAGCCTCTGATCTGTCTTTTTTGAGCAAATTTATTTCGAACCCACTCATTACACATTTACACAAGTTTCAAAACACAATGTGAGTGCAAATATATCATGTGCGTTAGAAGCCCCCGTGTGGTCGCAGCCACTCAACGCGCATGCTCATCATCAGATGTTGAGTTTTGAGACTTTGGAGGGATTTAAGGAGGTAAAACGTTACCATTTTTTAAATAATCTTACAGGTGGTATATCCTGTGTGTGGTAGGTCAATTACTGTGGTATTTAATATTGAATAAGGATATTTATAAAATCATGATACTTATAGAATTGCGATTTGAATTGAATTGGCACTTGGGTATCATGATAATATTCTATCGGGTGGTAACTGCGAACTCCCAATCCTAATCTATTACGTTGTGCATTGATGTGACAGCAGTAATTAATTAAATATTTTGATAGAATAATATAGTAATTATTGATAAATGTTGGTTGGTCTATTTCCACTCTTTAACCGTGCATTTTGAGTGAACCTGAGGATCATTGTGGTCTTGTCATTTGTTGAAAGAAATTGAACCATCTCAAGAGTTATAGTTTATAAGATGCTTTTCTACTCACTATGGTTGTAAAGGGTGGTTGTGGGAATTACTGTAACCTTCCTGTTAGCTCATCCACAAGCCATTTTCTCCTGCAGATCAGACACCCATTGGACTTTTTCTCTTTTTTTCCTGTTTTGTTTTCACCCCATTCTCTGCAAACTCTCACAACTCTGTTGTGCCTGAAAATCTCAGGAGAGTAAGGTTTTCTGAAATATTAAAACCAGCCCATCTGGCACCGGTGATCATGTCACTCAGACATTTTCATGAATCTGAAGTTAAACTGAAGCGCTTGAAGCCTATCTGCATGATTTGATGCATTCGTGCCACTCTCACATGATCGGATGATGGTGATGTCATGAATGAGCAGGTGTATAGGTATTCCTAACAGAGTGGATGAATGTCAAAACATTTAGAGTTATTAATATTAATGATTCCACAACTAGCCCTACAGGTGTGCTTATGGTTGTTGTATAAAGCTGTTGCTGAAGGAGCCTTCACACACAATGTTATTATTCATCTGTCATAAAGATTGCATGGTATAAAATGGATTGCCACTACTCCCTCCCTATCAGTTAAAATCATTGCATATGTATTTCATATTTAATAGAGATGGTAAAAATCTATTCAGTATTGCAATTCTTTTGTGTTCAAAAATCAATTCTTTGAAATAAATTTTTGATGTATATATTTGCATGCATTTGAAGTGGTGAAACATCACAGTTTCTCTGTAATCCTTCAGACAGCACATTTTAAATTGTTCACACATTGGCAGGCAGCACAGCATTCCATGTGGTAGGAGAGAATTATTTGCTAAGCTTGTTTAGAAATAACAATAACGGCTGATGACACACAGAGATACGGGCTGTTCTTTCACAGTTTATATTAAATATATAAAGAACCATTGGCTTTTTTTTATTTACAGTCATGTTTGAAAAATAAATAAAAGGATTTTTTTAAGTAAAAAAAAAAAGTTACTACCTTTTTTATTATATTTTTATTCAAAGACACAAGATAAAAAGAGGGGGTACTAACTTTTGAAAATGACTGTATGTGGTAAAGTGGCGTTAGATTTCAGCCATGTTGTAAGTCTAAAAGGGAGTACTAAACGTAAACTGCTAATACAACTAAAACTTAGCATCATTTAATAAACTTAAATTTACTTAAAGATTTTATAAAGCTTCAGAGGTCTGACTGAACCTTTATACATTGTTCAACAAACCAATGTAAGGATATATTTTGTTGATGAAGCCTTCAAAGCACTTATGTAAGGTGCTCTGGATAAGAGCATCTGCCAAATGCTATAAATGTAAATGCAATGTAAATTGTTAAAGTTATAAATTACTATAGAATAAGGATATTTAGAAAATCTCAATGCTTATAGAATTGCGATACAAATTGAATCGGTACATACAGTAGGTACTGCGATAATATCATATCGGGTGATTCCCATTCCTAGTATTTAATATAATAACTTATTAGTAGTGGCACCTTTGTGACATCCCTACTGTTATTATTGTATTTTTCAAAGCACCAAAAAAGCGTAATTCTTGACTTATCAGGATCCATTCATTACCTGTGCTGAACCACTTTATTACATTTTTGGTCTGATCAGAACACAACACTTGGCATGTCAAAAGGCTCGAAAGGCTCTGGTAAAAATCATGTTATCGAAAATAATTCACCTCTTCAAAAATGGCCCTGAATTCACTGTAGAAATCACTCCATAGACTTTAATGTGGTTTATTGAGTGGACACACTTAATCCTGCACTCAATTTTTTAAATGCACACATGAAAAAATATAAAGCCCCTCCTTAATCGATCCAAGAACCTTTAAAGTTTATGCTGGATGTGTTCTCTGTGCCTGTGAATTTCATGTGCAGAGGTGAAGGGACAGCTGCAGTGAGTGGCCTAAGCTACGTCCCCTTGACTAACACACACACTGCCCATGTTTAGCGTATGGGCTACAAATGAGCCTTTTTCAGTGTTTTGCTCATAAACAGCAGTTTGGCATTGCACCCCTACAATTTCTTCAGAAAGTGTATCTAGTCCTATTTATATTATCAAAGTGATTAAATTTGGTGTGAAGTTCAATAATTCTAAACGTGCAAAATCTACCCCTTGGGCATGGACTCTGTTTGAGTGTGTGCTGTAGTGTCTGGCACTGGAGCTTTGGTGGCATATGTTTGGGTGCTGTGGGTTGCGGGGTGGAGCCTCTGTGGATCGGAATTGTTTCTCTCGCCGTTGGCTTTTTCTTGTGATGTGTGCTGCATTGACTTTCCTGTAGGATCGCTCCAAACGGTCCCCAAAGACATAAATGAGCCTTGGGTGCCTATGATCGTCTCACCAGTTTACTGTTATATAATTAATAATCAATGTTATTCAATTCACATGGCAGTGGTGTTAATGTTATGACTGATCAGTGTGAAAATGTTTGTCTCCGGTGCCTAAGCTAATGGTTTGTCCAGCCCTAGCTGAAATTGCTTTTTAATAGAACGATCCTGTTTTTGTGTACGCATGCCATTTTCCTAACTACAAATCAATGATTCAGTGTTTCCCTTATTGTGTATTCCGGCTGCAGTCATGCATTCTGTATGCAGAAGCACACATTTACTTTTAAGATTTAAAGACAGATGCATGAGCAAAAATGTGTGCTGCATGGAAATTGCCAGCTTAATGTGCTCACCTTCAGCAGAAGGTAAATGTAAAGTCCTGATCCAGTTAGAGTGGCTGACCAGAGAATTGACCGCTCGCCACTCTCAGTCAGATTTGCTTACATCTAACTATCAGACATCTGTTTGTTGGTGACAAGAACATTTCCTCAACGCAGACAGATCTGATTTGCGGGCTAATGAAGCTTTAGGCATGTCTGAAATCTAATAAGAAACGCAAGTGATCAATTCTGCTTTGACGTACAAGTCTACCGGTAAAGATGATTTATCCTTGTGTGCAAATTTGTAAAAGAATAAAACAAGTATGTACCAGCACTATTCATGTGCTAATCTGCAGCCCTGAACTTCTCCAACCTATTTTTCCCATCATGTGAGGGATACTGTACAATACAGGAGTTATGTTTACTATCCTACACTTTTGAGATTGCATGGTTTCGACTCTGCAGCTAGGATTATTAATTCAGTGACATATTGTGCTCCTGAAACTAATAATATACATCCTGTGTAGCTTTAATGGAAAAGCAAGATATATATATATATATATATATATATATATATATATATATATATATATATATATATGCATTAAATCATTATAAAATGATTAAAACCAGCTCAAAGTGCAGACATTCAACTTTAAATTAAAGATGTTTGCTTTCAATATGGGTAAATAGTTCACGTATTACAGCATTTCTAACCAAGAGTCATTTTAAAACTGACATCATACTTTAAAACGGTTATTTTTCCATTCAGGCAATGACCGTCTGAAGTGTGGAACCCATAGAAGTAATAAAAAAAAAAATACTAGGTTTCTTCTCACCTGGCACATATTTTGTCTTCAGTTTGACTTCTGCAAGTGCAATGCATGCTCAGTTGGACTCAGGTCAGGTTATTATCCTGGGCACTTCAGAATCTCGTGGACCTGGATCTGTACGTCCTGAAATTGTATTTCTTTCATCCTCCTTTCAATTCCTTTAATAAAAATGTTCAATATGTTTAAGTAGCAACCCTCCCATTTTATCCGGGCTTGGGACCGGCACTTCATCCAGTGACTGGGGTCTGGGCACTGGCTGGGAATCGAATTTAGGCCTTCCACATGGCAGGCGAAACACCTACCACTGAGCCACCAGTTTAAATTGAATGAAATTGAGGAAATAAAGAGAGCAGTAACATTTTAAGGTATGAACTGGTATCCATGTTGAATTAACTGGTACCTAAAATCTCTTGGGCAGATGTTTATTACTTTCTTCTAAGGCATGAAATATTGCTGCATTCCCATGCCACATATGTTGTCTTGTGACCCCTTTGATTTTCTGAAAGCATCCTGACTCCTCATATTTGAATACTCCAGTTTCTGCCTCCTAATTAAAGTGAGAACTGTCTGGCTAGACTAAGAGCCTGAGGCTGTTTAGTGCTGATTCACTATCAGTTTCCGTTTCAGTCAGTGATCGGGGGGATTAACTACTTTATGAGCTTGTTATCAGGACGCTGTAATTAGACAGTTTGGGGCAACATTATATTTAATATGCACATAGTGTGATGACCTCCTGGATTTCCTCTCCTACTTTCTTACTTTCCTACTTCCTGCTTACTTTAATTTGTCATTATGGGCATTATTTAAATCAGCTTACAAAAATTATATCCAAATAAAACCAGATTAAACTCAGTGTTACTGTAAGTTAGAAATAAAATGCGACTGTGATACCGTTAGAGCTAAATAATTAACAATACCAACTGGAAGGCCGAATCACTTCAAAGTGATTTCTTATTCTGCAGCAGTTCCATTAGATACATTATACTTTTTACTTCTGACTGTTACTAACTCTTTTCGAAGACATACATGTGAGAATGTCTTCTCAGATAAAACATCACCATATCAATATTTCCATGCTTCTACAAATCTGTTTTTGAAGCATATGCTGTAACATTCTGTGTATGACATTATTAAGGAAATGATGAAGTATTAGAACCAGCAAATTAGTCCAAAGCTAATTTGTCTTGCATCTTAGCAGCCTTTACAGATCTGCTATTATATAAAATGAATTGGCACCATCTGACTGATCACATATAAATCATTGTCTCAAAGATAAAATTTAGAAACATCAGCCTGATAAAAAAAGCGGTCTGAAAACAAATTACACATTCTTTTTATTCTTTAATCTCCGCTTTTACAGATTATTTGATAATTATGGATATTAAATTACAAATGATTATTATTATGAATGTGTCACACCTGCTTAGAATCATTTTCTCCTAATGTCTCCGTGGATTAAATAGTGCTTACAGTGTACTTATGTGATTTGTGATTTTTTTTTTTTCTGGGGTTTTTACCCTTTAAAAAAATTTTTTTTCTCCCTAATTTGTACGTAGTAGTGTCCAATTGCTCCTCGTCACTAGGGGGCAACCACATTAAGGCTTAAGGCTACTACTACCACTCAGTCGGTCGGGAGGGCCTGAGACGATCACATTTTCCTCCAAACCATGTGACGCCAGCCGACCGCATCTTTTCGAACTGCTTGCTCACACACGGTTGGGGGCGTCGTCTGAGAGAGCTCGGCCAATCAGCTCTCTCTAGAGCTCCGGCTGCGAGAGGTTACAGCATCACCCGGGAATCGATCTCGCGATCTCCGGATGATAGGCGAGCACTTTACCACTGCGCCACTCGGAAGCTGCTTTTATCCTAAACATTGGATCATTCAACTTAGTTATTGCAAGTTACCACAGGGTTTATTTCTTATTTTTATTTTCCTGGATGCTCTTCTTGCTGCAACGCACCCATTTTTTCAGATTTGGGACTGCCACTGAAAATGCCCTGCATCTTCTGGGGCTGGGTATTATATAGTATAAGGGCATAGTGTTGAGGATTGCCCAAGACCCAATAGTGGCACCCCAGCTGTGGCGGGGCTTGACTCCTCGACCCTCTGATCAACAAACCAGACCCTCATCCTCCTGAGCCACCACTGCCCCTAAGACTTTAATGACTGATATGTCAAAAATCTCTCAGCCACTGCCTCAGTACAAGTTTAAAATTATTATTATATCAAATGTACTTTTCACTTCTTATTACATAAGCATTCATATGTGTCTTCGCCTTCAAGTTTGAGACTTAAAGAGGGTGTGTTTAAAGAGGGTGTGTTTTGTTGGAATAGCTAAACTTTTCCCTTGTTTGTTCTATAAAATAAACATAACTTTTGATTAAGGATAGTGTTTCTGCTTACTAAGCGTAGTAAAATGTGAATATGACTAAATGAGATTTTGCTCATATAAAAACTTTTGCACCAAAATGACAAGAGGTATGAAGTCAATGGAGTTTCACATTGGTAATATTCCACCTGTCCCTGGTAACATTTTGCACCCATTCTGTTCTCAGCTGCATTACGGTGAACAGAACTTTGGGGCCCAGCTGCATGCCCGTCTCTAAATCACACACCCTGGAGGTTTCTAGAACATTGCACAGAAGAAATAATCGCAGCATGCTGCTTTCTCTCCGAGTCAATCTAGACTCTCTTTATTGAGGGAAGAGGGTTACTAGTGAGGCCTGGTGCTCCATCAAGCTAAAATGAGGCCAGATTCACCTGCTGTGTCCATAGAGAAGCATATGGCATTATTTTACTGCCAAACACAGAAAACACAACACTTTAATCCATGAGCAAGGATCTTTCTGCTCTCTTTTGCTGTTGTGTGGGAAAAAAATGGGTCCACACTTAAATCTGTCCTGTTTGTACAGAGATTCGCTTTGCTCATGCATTAAATATTATGCGCACAGATAAAAAATTATGCTGCTCTCGCATATATGCTGTTTTTTCCAATGTGTGCATATGCTTTTATTCATCATGCATTTTTACAAACATCTTTTACATTTAAGAGTTCAGATTTTCCTTCTCCTTAGTCCTCGATTTACAGTGCAACCTCATCAGGCAGTCGGAATGGGTTCAGAAATTTCTGAAATTGTTATTACTCGCCTTGCCTGAGGAAACTTTCAGATTTGTATGGGGAAATGTATGAATCTTTCATGTTATTTGTAGCTTTGTAGTTATAATCGTAGAAACTTCACCCATGTCTGAACAGAATACCTTATATCTACAATTTCAGCAGTGTGAAAGCTGTGGTCTGAGTGGCTGTGTGCCTTTCCATGTGTACGTAAATGCTTGTTTACAATACTCTTATTGTCTCCCTAGTAGAAGTGTATAGGAAAACTGATTCAAATCGGATAAATAATCCACCAGCCTTCAGTATGGCTGCAGTGATTTACAAGTATTGATCCAGTTCAGAAAATAAAAAATAAAAAAACTGTTAAAAATAACACAGAGAGAGAGAGAGAGAGAGAGAGAGAGAGTACTGTATTAAGTATTAAACCAAAACTTCCTAAACTATTACAGCAGAAACTAAGCAGGAAATTTGAGTGGTACTGTATATGCCAAACATGCCACATTTCCATAACCTTAACCTGGAGAGTTAATGATGCAGCATGTTTGGCATATATCACTCAGATTTCCGGCATTATTTAATAATTAAATAATTAAAAGAGTCCAAACCTCTTGCTTAATAAAGAAAAAAAAGACCTGCTTAATTTGCAAGGACAGTCATCTCCAGGGTCCGCGCTCGATTCCCCTTATTTGTGTGCATGGAGTTTGCGTGTTCTACCCTAAGCTTGGTGGGTTTCCTCCTGGTTCGCTGGTTTCCTCCCACAGTGCAAAGACATGCAGATTAGGCTGATCGGTGTTCCCAAAATTTCCCGTAGCGTGTGAATGAGTGAGTGTATGTGTGTGTGCCTTGCGATGGATTGGCACCCTGTCCAGGGTGTACACCCCACCTCGTGCTCTAAGTCTCCTGGGATAGGCTCCAGGCTCCCGTGACCCTGAATACAGGATAAAGTGGTAAAGACGGTGAGTGAGTGAGTGAGGCACCTCTATAGCACTTGAGAAAATATTGAAATCAGACAGAGAAGTACACAAACACCCAAGTCGACAGGATTTTGGTTAAATTTGCACCCCTGTTCTGTAAGAAATGTGAAAATTTATGTACTGTATGTTCTACAGTTTTCAAACAATAAAGAATTCTTTTTAAATTGTGTTCTTTACAAAGTTAAAAACTTCATGCATGTTTAAATTTAATTTAACTAAATCATATTTGATCAGATCTGAATTGATTGGGAGTCATATCATATTAGTGATTCATCAAATTTATTCAACAATTGGCTTAGTAGTGATTTGGAATGTTTACAAGGGGCGTTCGAGTCATGAAATTTGATGAAATTGTGATGAAATTTCTCATAAATGAAGGTGTAAAACTGTTTACATAACTGACATTTACAGAAAAAGCACAGTATAGTGATGAGACTCTTAGCTGCAGTAAAACACTCTTAAACCAAATCATCATTTCCCATAAGAAATAATGAAAACTCAAATTATTCGTTCCACAGCCCCCAAAAATAAATACATAAAAATAATTAATACAATCTATAAAATGAAAATAAAACAAATTAATCTGCACTTTACCTTTAAAAAAAAGTACAAATAAATCTTGACATAAGTGTTTCCATTGTGTGTGTGTGTGTGTGTGTGTGTGTGTGTGTGTGTGTGTGTGTGTGTGTAATTAGCCACTCGCCTCGTTTTACACAGTAACACTCCTCCTCCCTCTCCCCACCTCGCTTTTTCACAACAGTTTCACAACAAACATACACACACAACAGAAACACAGTTTTAACAGGAAAAAAAGAAATCTCTCTGAAACTGACATGAGCGTATATTAACAGACACACTTTTTAAGTTTCACAACAAGCGCATAAACTCAGCGGAAACACCGGTTTAACGGAAAATAACCGAGACTGGTACGAGCGCATACTAAAGGAATCACTTAGGTTTCACAACAAACACACACACACACAAACACGGAAACACTGTTTTAACAGGAAAAAAAGAAATCTCTCTGACCTGGCGTTAGCGCATACTAAGGCACTCACTGCTGCGCATTCACTGTAAAGTAAAAAAAAAAGAAGAAAAAACAAATGAACCAGCACCTCACCTTTGAAAAGAATCACGACAGAGCAGAGTTTCTGTGTCTTTGTGAAGCCGGGAGGGGTGAAAAGGGGAGAGAGCGTCTGTGCGTGTGCGTGTGTTTCAGTGTCAAATTGCGCATGCACGAGCAGAGTTTCTGTGTTTGAAGCCGTGGGGGGAAGGAGGGAGGGGGCGGGGGGGGGGGGTAAGGTGAGAGAGTGACGCTCGGTGTCAAAATAAGAGTCGCATATGTGAAGCATGATACTCGGCGCTCGTAAACTAATACTTGCTCGGTTTCCGAATTAAAAATTATTTAAAATCTTTGCTCGGTTTGCGGAACACTCGTAAACCACGTTACTCGCAATCCGAGGTTCCACTGTACGTCCAAGCCTGACGATGCGGTCAGGAGCCCACTGCAGTTGTTCCCATGAAACTTATTTGGTTTGATCACCAAAGGCGTTGCACAACTTCATACTGTCCGCCACACTGCTCGCACTCTACAGGAACAGGAGTTATTTTCAAATCCCCAATCCTGACCCTGACCCTGCTCCAAGTGATTTCCATGTGTTTGGCCCATTAAAAGAGTTCCTGGGAGGCCAGCGTTTTAGATGTGAAGCAGGTAGTCTTATTGTGTTCACAAAGTACTGAGAAAACTTTCTATCTCAATGGTATCCAAGCACTAGGGAAACTCTGGCGTAAGTGAATTCATGTAGCAGGGGATTATATGGAGAGAGAGTTTTTATTCTCATAACAGTATTGTGTTTGCTGCATCATAAACCCCACACCAGGGTGCGTATCGTGTTAGTTACAAGTTAACATATTTTGGAACTGGTTGTTTTTCCCAAAATGCTCTGATAATATGTTAATAAATGTCCAAAACAACGCTTTAAACTGATCCGAAAACGTGCAGTTAGTACTTGTTAGTCTTTCTGTGTAGTGATTGAGCATGTAACACCTGAGTGGCCGTATATAAGTAAAAACGAATTTTGGTAACACTACCCTAATATACTGTATCAGTTTGATAATGTCAACCAAGTGCTTTTAATGTCCCATACAAGCTGGTACAAATGGAAAGACGTAAAGAATTGTTTCAAGGCTATATTTACCCCAGATCCTGACTAAACGAGAAAAACAAAGCAAAGAAAACGCAGCCTATGTACAGTACACGTCTCCAAGAAACCCTAACCATGAACAAAACTGTTAGCTTAGGGATTACATGAAAGGATTTAGTTTCTGTGATTATTTATAGAGAATCAAATTCCGAGTGTGACTGTGGCTGTCAGGGCCAGGAGAGCGGGTGCCTGTTGAATTTTCATGAGCTGCTTCTTGATTCGAGGGTGAGCTGACTCTTTTCTCATAATTATGCAGATCTGAGCACCTTAGGGGCTCCTCAGCTATGCACAGAACCCATTTTACTGCTGCTGCTAAAAAACAACCTGTACTCACGCAGCGATAGACACACAAACGAAAACCTGCAACGTTAGCCCATTACTGACGGGGAGCGGCGCTGATATTGTGGATGAATGAATTCCCAGAAGTCCTAACCCTGGGGGAAGGAGCAGAGGGAAGTGATAGGGGGAAGGAATGATGAAAGGAGTAAATCTGAGTTACGTGTCTGCTAATAAAGAATTACCTCACTAAAGCCTAGCTTTTTATTGTAGTAGAGCCTTCATCTTTTTAGAAGCAGGCCTCTTACACTACCAAGCAGAGGATTAGTTTTAAAATTGCCTAGCCGGGGACGGGCCTCCAGAGGGAACACAGAAAGAAATCCGAACAAAGAGAAGAAACGACACTGTGCTTTGTGTTGATGGCCATCTTCCAATCCCAAGGGCTGAGTGAGCACTTGAGGACACCTCTACACGCTATCAGGCTAAAATAATGAGCATGCTATGCTATGCACTGGAGGGAAGATCGGGAGAAAAATCACGAACAGCACTGAGAGGAAAAGCAGCGGTCTCGCTTTCAAAAGAGCGGTGGAGTCACCGTGCACCGAGTCTTTACGGCAAGTCAATTTGTTTCTCTTCAGCCCACATGAGAGCTAGTTATACTGCAAGATGATTCCTCGGCTAGCACATTAGCTGATGCCCCACTTCTTGCATGGCCCAGACAGACACTGCGTGATCTGCGGATCTTATGTTCCTCCTCTTCTGGATATGTTTAGTCATGCTTGATTTATGTAAACATCAGTGAAAAATGCTCTCAGCTAAATGAACATCAGCGTGAGAGATGGAGTATGTGGAGGTCTCCGTGCTCTTAGTAATTGCTTGTAGTGTCTGGGGCATGTTGCGTCCAACTGTGTGGGATGAGAGACATTGCAAGCCCTGTGAAACTGATTCTTATTGCATGGTTGGAGTAACTTGCTGCAGAGGAGGAGAAAATGTGTGTGTTTATGTTTATAAATGGCAGAGTACAAGTGGGGGAAAAAGTTTATAAAAAGGAAAAAAAAAGCATATATGAAATTGGTTTATACTACACTTCATATGTGATTGGTCAGGAGGTTTTGATTTATTTTCTGGAACAGCATGACATTAACTTGTATTTTCTAGTACGTTATCATGTATGTAACAGATGCTCCACCTAATCTCAGTCTAATACTGAATGTATTAAAACCACCATGTATAACAAAAGTGTTAAAACATTCCCTCCGTTCAGTCAAAATTAAGGGGATTCCTGTAAGCTTTCCACAACTGGCAAATCTAAGGATGGAGGACTTTGCTCTTTGATGATTCTCAGAAACAATGTTAAATTCTTCTGTCTTATTACATTTAAGGAACAGTGAATGGGCTTATATAATGTAAGTGATAAAAGGAGCTGACTGGTTTGTGAACCTTCTATAACATTGAACATAACTAACATGATTCATCAACACCACTGCCAGGTGAACCGAACGACATCGATCACCAACAATACACCAGCAAACTGACAGGCACCAATCACTGATAGAAAAGCATCAGGAAATGCAGTGCACCACAACTCACCACGCATGGGGTCTAGCAGATAAAGAGCCCAAGGCCTCCAAACTCCACAAATCCTAGTACGATCTAGCACCCATGGGATGCGCCAGACAGACAAGTCTGAAAGACGGAGGATCCATCCTGCAATCCACAGTACCCAAAGGATCTGCTGCCCACATCCTGGTTCCAGACATCACGCCACAACCCCAGAGGCCCGCAGAGCCTCACCCGAGCGGCCAGAGCCATCCTGGTGTCACAAAGGGAACCAAAAAAGCTAGGAGGTTTTAATGTTTTAGTGTTAGGCCTGATCGGTGCATAAATGGAGAAAAAAAGATTCGACATTCATAAATATGTTTTTGATTATTTATTTTGTGCCCCATTCCCCCCCCCCCAATTAAGCGAGTCAGTTGGTCAGTTTCTGAGAGTATCATTTATGCTTCTTTTTTATTTATGGGTGGTTGGTGCAATACCACCATCTACTGGACTGGAGTGTGAAGCGGAAGAGAAGATATTGAAATCAGACAGATGATAACTACACTTAAACCTAAGTCGGCAGGATTTAGGTTAAACGTGCACCCCTGCTCTGGAGTGTGGTGGAAAAAAAAAGATTATCGCTTTGTAAGAGACATAATATTTAAATGATCAATGACACAATTTATACATAATTTCACAATACTAGACACTTTTAGTATTTTTTAATACCTGTAAGGAGTTTAGCTGAGACAAATACATTAGTGCTATTGAATCAAATTGAAAATTACAATGCTTTAAATATTACTACTAGTAGTAATATTGCAGGTATGCCCTTTAAGGCTAAACGATTGTGGACACCTGTCCAACACACTCATATGGGGACCTTCCCTAAAACTGTTGTATATGATGCCTTTGCACACTGTCGCATTCAAATGACTCATGAAAGGGGCCTGAACCTGTTGCAGCATGACGATGCATTTATGTGCAAGTTGAGGTCCATAAAGACATGGTTTGCCAAAGTTGGTGTGGAACTGGAGTGAACTTTCCAGAGCCCTTATTTTAACCCCTCTGGGTTAAATTGAAATAGTGGCTGTACCCCAGCCTCCTGACCCATGGCAAGCCTAATAAATCAACAATATGTAAATGATAGTTTTTTTTTGTGGTGGCCAAAAGTATAAAGACAACATATTACATGTATTATAGTTCTCACTGTGCACAAAACAAGTTTTTGTCACAAATTAGTTCCTGTCTATCTGACTAAAGAGCTGTGCTGATTAAAATCAGATAGTTTAATTAATGGGTAGAACAAGTATGCATGACTTTCTGAAGCCAGGGTGTCCATCTCTGCACACAAATGGCTAATTCTTAAATGAAGCGTTTAAAAAATTTCTACCAAATAGACGTTCCTATACAAGTCTCGGTACACGTAGTCCCAAACGTGTATAGGCGCAGAGACAAGACTGTTACATTTCCATACCAGTAAAAACTTGGATTGCAAGTACTTTAGTTTGGCAAGTGAAGTCCACATCTGTGCGTGTGTGTGTGTGTGTGTGTGTGTGTGTGTGTGTGTGTGTGTGTGTGTGTGTGTGTGTGTGAGAAAGTCATCCTACACAATTACCCCCTTCTCCTCCTCCTCCTCCTGTCGGAAGTGATTCTTTTCAAAGGTAAAGTGCAGGCTAATTAGTTTTATTTGTACTTTCTATTTTCTATTAATAATCTTTATATGAATATTTTTGGGTTGTGGAATGAATCATTGGAGTCTCCGTTATTTCTTATAGGGAAATTTGCAAAATGGTGTCCGGGATTCTCCTCGTGATTTAAAGACACATAGACAGCATTCCACTCTGCTGAGATTCATTTCCTTAGGTTACGGTTTTTGGCCACATAATGGCAGTGTTGGGAAAGGGGATAGATTTAGTCTAGCGGATTAGTATACTTTACATTGTATAAAGGTGTACAAGATTCACATTGTTGTGTGAATTACAAACAAATCTGACTTATGAATGTGCTCCTGGAATGGAACGCGTTCATAAGTAGGGGACTACCTGTATATTTTTTTCAATACTTTTGGCCATCACTATAGGTGAAATGATGTCTCTGAATGATCTAAAATGTCCTAAAAGCACTAAATATGCTGAAATCGCATTATTGTCCTTATAACCATAACTTTTTAGAGCAGTTCTTCTGGTAGGAGTTTTTTCAGTAATGATCAGTGTCCATATTTTGTCATGTTGACATTGTGCAAAATTTTTTTGTACAAGAGTTATTGTAGCTCTGCAAAAGGGTGTGCATCAAGTGATGAGCATTGTCCAGCATAATTGTGTTGTTTTACACTCGACTGACAACAAGGAGCCAAGCATTTATATTGCTAGCAGTTAACAGTGACATGGGCTTTATCAGTGCGACCATTACTGTGTCATTACTGTTTTACTGCACTGGTTTAGCTGACTGATTCCTTCCCTGTAATTGCTTACTGTATGGTACAGTGGACACAGTTGTACGAGTAAGATCTGTCCAGCAGTAAGAGATGCCGTGGTGGTTGTACCTGAAAGGGACGGTTGACTGTTTCTTATTGCTGCTGTCAGATTTTTTTTTTTTCCTCCAAGGACAGTTTGACAAATAGTTATTGGAGTGAAATAGTAGCACATGGCCTTAGATGTTATAAATGCACACTGTCTATCTTCATTCTTTATATCTTTGCAGTAGGAGTAGTGTGAGACTGGAGTCAAGATTTAATGCCGTATTTCTAACGCTGCTCTTGGCTCATTAAGGCAGTTATAAATATCCACATTTTATTTATGAACCTGAATTTATGAAACATTTTATCTCACTTAGTAGCTCTGGCTCTTTGGTATGGTGTTAATTACAGTATAGGTCCAGGTTAGGACATGCAATGCTTGTTTGCCTGAAGAACTCCATGCGGTAAAGCTTAGTCAACCTGTTTAATTTCTTCTTCTTCTTTTTTTTAACCTACTGAGCAGATTTTTAAAACAATGCATCAAAGCTGATTATTTCATGCAGAAATGACCAGTTTAGTATAAGAGAGTGGATTAAGGTAGGGTTAGAATATACATAACTGTTCACTTTGTCTATAAGGTTTGTGAATGTGCTATTACATTAAAGTGACCAGTCCAGCTGTGCTTTTCATGTCTTAACAAATTTTGCACTAAACTAATAAGCTGTAAGCAAGAAGACATGTTAAGAGTAAGTAGCACTTATTTATCTGACAACGAATCAGAAAACATGACCTCTCAATTAAAAACACGACAGCAAACGAACAACTATGACATCAGATCATGTAACACAACAGAATTAAATCAGCACTGACTCCAAACATAAAGTAAAGTCCTTCTCCAACATGAGTTTCTCATTCTAGATTAGACATGGTGTATAACGGTATATCTAATATCTCTGACATTTAATAAGTGCAGCTAAGGTTATACTTCCCTCTGTCCCTCCTGCCTTTTCTGTTTCAGACTGACGCCGATTGTTGCCGCTATGCAGTGGGGAGTATCCTGAGCCAGGCTGAAGAAAAACCTGACGAAGAGTTGCAACGTGTGTATGAGAAGTTTGGATTTCAGGTCATCTCCTTCCCAGAGGTGTCCTGCGCCGTGACTTCCTCTTTCCCTAACCATTGCATGCTGTCCCCCATCTGCGGGGCGTACAGAATCTTCCCTGAGCTCCACAGCTACATCGCAGTAAGCAATGCTCTAAACAATAATAATTTTATATTGTATATATTGCCATCTCTTTCCAGGCAGTGTAAAGTTTTGTTTGCTTAGATGCTGCACAATAGATAAATAGGAGAACAGTGCTGGAAATTCGCGAGTGTTACCTCAGGCCTTGCCTCAGGTCTAAACTAGTTTTCTGACACATGCTTTATATTTTTAATATGTATGTATGTGTGCATGTGTGTAGCACTCGGAGAAAGATTCTCAGAATGGAAGGATAAGTTTGCTTGAGGGATAGCGGCGTGCTTCTAATAAGGTCAGGTCATACTGGAGTGTGGAACATTTTAAATGCAAAAAAAAAAAAAAAAGTCAGCAAAAGAACAAGGTGATGTGTTAATACGTGTGCTTTAATTTTATGACCGAGTAAAGGTTCAGCTCACAGTTTAGACTGTTTAGAGGTCACAGTTTAGACTGCTATTTCATATTATTTATCTTCAGTTAATCCTATTTAGCTTATTCTTTGCTAATGTTCTTGATAATGCTTTTGAAGTTTGGTTAATGTACTGCATTTTGGATGTTTGCCATTTAATTTCTTTGGTATGATTGTGTAAAGGCATGTCTGTCTTATAGACAGGTGCTGTATTCATAGACGTCTAGGAACACCTGTAGACCTCATTGATCCCCCTCATGACCTGTTCATAAATGAGCAGCTTTACCGGTGTACCTAATAAAGTGGACGATGGGTGTATGAGACAGTGTGATACAGTAACACTCATCAGATGTCTCTGGGCCTTAATTTTGCTGTAGAGAAATGGACATAACCTTTATGATAACCTTTATATTGCTTGATGCACATGATTGTATGAATGCGCAGCTGTGCAGATGTTTCTCATATCATGGACGGTGATTCTACAGTGCACCAAGTTAAATTCTGATATGGAGGTTTGATGGTGTCTCAGTTGCTAGCAAAAGTGACTAATGCAGCATTCACATGGGAAGTTATATGCATGGTATGTAATGAGATGATGTTTGCAAAACCTAACATCGCTCGCTTTTCTCGACATCTTCTTCAAACATAGTCAGTAGTGAACAAGTGTACTGTGTACTGCCCCATTCATAAGGAACATGTATACACTAAGAACATAACCTGATTTTTACATTATTAAATAAGAGTAAATACAGATCATGGCCTTATGAGCTGGCACAGACACAGCTGATTTATGCTGTGATGCTTGCGTGCGTTCTGTGCAGTGATGACTCCACGTGAAGCTCCATATGTCTCTGCGAGGAGCAACAGTCGCATCCTGCAGTTAGAGGTGAGGCCGGCTTGGCAGGGTTGGTCTGCGCGTTGTAATCCCGTGTGTGGGCGTCGCCATCTGTCTGTGAAAAACGCACAGTCGGAGCGTAATCAAAGCTAAATATGTAGTCAGAGGATGTCCTCTTTCTAAAACTGGCCTTTTTCTACGCATTAGTCAGCTGAGGAAAATACTTCGGGATCCTACTCTATGTATGTCTCGTTTGCTATGATCTCATTTCATTTGAATTATTAATTTAACTGATATTCAAAGACAGTCTACTAACATCATCATTCCCTCCTCTTATTTATGAGTGGCTGACTCTGACCACAGAGCAGCAGCAGCAGGCCTCTGTCCAGTTACATAACAGTTCCCCAGACAGCACCCTGTCCATATGATGTGAGTGTGCAGAAAGCAATGTGTTTTCCGGTCTCTGTCCCTACCGCTCTTTCTTCTTGACACCTTTTTCTAGCATTTAGCCTTGCTATGACAGCGAGGCCACACACCAGTGATTTTCTGGCCTACCTGGTGTGTTGGATTGCTCACTGAGGTCAGTGCGATAGTTACTGTATGTGGCCGCAGCGGAATGAGGTGGAAGATCAGATTATTGGTATTATGGATGTACATAGTTTGCAGGTGTGTGTACTGCAGGTTGTACACGTGTGCAGTGTTTGTGCAGAGAGAAAGAGCATCATATTAATAATGGAAAGACATTTGTGTACCATAGAGTGTGTAGTGTGGTATATTTAAACCGGAAGATTTATGACAAATGCTCAGGCTTTCCGAATAAAGCCTACTGTTTTATCTCGGTCCCTCTGGGAGTGGTGCTGCAGGGCCTTTGCGGATATGCTATGGTGTATCGCTGCAAGACTTTGGTAGGGAGTTTTTTGTGTTGCAGGGTGAGGCCTCCATGGAGTAGGCTTGTTTGTCCAGCTCACCCCATGGGTGCCCAATCAGGTCGGGATCTGAGGCGCCTTGGGCGCTTTGCCTGTTGGGCCCAGTGGGCTGTGGTGCACTGCGTGTTCCGGTGCCGTTCTATCATGGCCAGCATTGATGTTTTGCAGTGATTGCATCAGGGCAATTATTGATGGGTAAAACAGTTATAAGTTAAGTTTATTTGTCACATATACATTACAGCACAGTGAAATTCCTACTTCGCATATCCCAGCGTAACTGGGGTCAGAGCGCAGGGTCAGCCATAATACAGCACCCCTGGAGCAGATAGGGTTAAGGGCCTTGCTCAAGGGCCCAACAATGTCAACCTGGCTGAGCTGGGAATCTAACCGCCAATCCTCCGATCAGTAACTCAGTGCCTTAGCCCTCTGAGCCACCACTGCCCCAGTGCAACTATCAGGGGTAAAAGTAGTTGGAAATTCATACCGTCACTATTCGTTGACTCCCAGTAGTGTTAAATGTAAATCTAGTGCACTAGGGTGTACAAGCACTTGTTCAATACACCAAGTAATGCCCTTGATCATGGGTTACAGAAGGAGTTGGAATTCCAACTTGTGTTAGAAGCTAGCTAGCTTTCTAGCTTGGTTTAGGCTTAATTAAAATAAATTAATTGAAAACATGGTTTTCAATGTGCATTTTGGCGGGTAACGGGTCTCTCCTCGATACCGCATTCCACATAGCCATACTTTCACCCATGCTGCAACCGACAATTAGCGTAATTAACGATTCTAGAATTTTGATTATAGTAGACGTACAGTATAGTTAAACTTATACTGTAGTTAAATGTCCCAGTGCTGTTACCGAGCATTATCACCACTCCTGGAAAGTCTCTCATCCAGATTGCTTGGTGTATAGTTTATGTCTTAATTAATGTTATTAAAATTATTTTTATTTTTCACAGTTATTATTTGTCTTTTTATTATTATTATTATTATTATTAGTAGTAGTAGTAGTAGCAGTAGTATTCGTTCTCTGTGTCCTGTTTCCTCAGTAGTTGGCGTCTCTTTTTGATGCCAGCATTCCATCAGTTGGTACTGTGAGGTGGAAGAGTTTAACGAGGACTGCGAGTTAAAAACTGCAGTGCTCTCAGATCAGACACAGTTGTTCATCTTCCTTTTATTCCTTCATCAACAATCACTGCTTTTACTGCTCTACGCTCCTCCAATTTTTGTTACCTCCTGCTGCTCCATACTCAGGTGCATCAATGCTCCTTTCTTCCTTGTAATCTTCCCCACTCCAGTAAACCCAGCCTCATTCTTCTCAATCTGCCGACAGACTGAGGATGGGCAGAACATGATAAATAATAGTAAAAGTGAGAACTCACTCGCACAAATGCACGCTGTGGAGAAGACTTGCTCAAGAGACAAAGTACCAGTGTGGTATGCCTGTGTCCGTGAGTCTACTGTGTGTGTGTGTGTGTGTGTGTGTGTGTGTGTGTGTGTGTGTGTGTGTGTGTGTGTGTGTGTTGTGAGAGACAAAAGTACAGATTGCAAGGGTGTGTAACTGGACAGATGGAAGGTCATGGGAGGGGATGTTCATCATCTTAAATAAGATAATAGTGAGGAAGACAGGAATGAAAGTATAAAGTAAGGAAAGGAAGTATAGAGTGTAAGGTCAAGAATATAAATGGTGTCATGCTCTCCACTAGAGTCCCTAGTAATAGTATTTAAAACATTTCAACCTCATGAAAATAGATACGGAAGAGTGTCCAGTGATCAAGCTTTACCAACCTCCTTAACTAAGAAGAAATATTAATAGTATACCTATTTAGAGGAATTATCCATAAAATATAAGTAAATCTGGAATGTGAAAAAGTATTTGTAAAGTAAACCCTCCTGATTTTTTTTTCTTTCTTTTTTTTTTTGCATATTCGTCACACTTGAATGACTCAGATCATCAAACATATTTTTATGTTGCACAAAGATAGCCATAATTAAATTAATGATAATACTAATGATGATTTATCATAAATTAATGATGGTTTCATTTATTTAGGGAAAAAACTGTCAAAGGGGGCAAGTACTTTTTCACAGCACTGTGTGAGGTTAACTTGAAAGAAGTGCCAACTGTTCAATCCTGAGCTCAGGTTTCTGTCTATGTCAAGTTCTTCAAGTGCTTATTGAGAGTGCATGTGGGTATCCTCCGGATTCCCCTTCTCCCAGCAACATGCCTTGTGGAGATCGGTGACTCTAATCTGCCTGCGTATGTGCATGTGTGTGTGTATTAGTGTGTACCTCTGCTGTTTACTGCACATGCTTTTTAAAACTCGTGAATAAACCAAATTCGACTTGTCTATCCTATTTGATATTTTATTTGCTGAGTTAAACACAGGGATTTGCACAATTTTGTGTGCCTTTAGTATTGTGTATAACAAATAATTATGTATTAAAAAAATAAAAAATTACATTTGTGCTAATGAATGAAAAAATGATGCAAGGATAATCCAAACAATGGGTAAAGATATCAGTACAGAGAGTCAACTTATAGAAACGTAGTATACGTATTGTGTACACTACGAGTCAAAAGATTGGACACACCTTCTAATTCCATGGTCTTTCCTGATTTCTATTACTTTCTATATTATAAAAGAATGCTGAAGGCATCCAAATTATGCAATATCCTCCTCGGAACAGTTGATATTGAGATGTGTCTGATTTTATGATTTTTGAGGCTGGTAACTCTAAATGAACTTCTCCTCTGCAGCAGAGGTACGTTTTGATCTTGCTTTCCTGAGATGATCTCCCTGAGAACCAGTTTCATCATGGTTCTTGATTAAAATAACAACTTACTGTTCTCACTCACTGACTCATCGTCTATACCGCTTTATCCTGTATTCAGGGTCGCAGGGGGCCTGGAGCCTATCCCAGGAGACTAATGGCACGAGGCAGGGTGTACACCCAGGGCACACACACATACACACACTCACACAGTCATTCAAACACTACGGGCAATTTGGAATGCCAATTAGCCTAATGTGCATGTCTTTGGAATGTGGGAGGAAACCGGAGTACCCGAAGGAAACCCACCAAACACGGGGAGACCATGCAAACTCCACGCACACAGAGACGGGAATCGAACCTGGCCGGGAATCGAACCCTGACCCTGGAGGTGCAAGACCACACCACACCACCATGCTGCCAACTCACTGTTCTTGTTACTTAAGTATTTAATGCCATATGTGTTATTTCATATATATATATATATTTTAAAAATCCAGTATTATTATAAAAAATAAATCCAAACTTTTGACTATGTACGGTATTTGGGTTGTATTTTATTTATTTACTTTTTTCATTTTGTTGGACAGTCAGGTGGAGCTGTGTGATGGAGAGCTTACACATATCTCAGTGTCAGACTGCCACATAGTGAGAGAGAGCAAAAGAAGTAGAGACAGATACATGGCAGCAAGAGTCCGAACCCTTTCTGGCATCCTGTCATGATAAGGTCGAGCTTGATCCCGTTGTTATTCAAACCACGTCTTTACATCCATCATAGGAAATCAGGTAGTCCTTCCCAGTCCACTTCTTCACCCTGTACCTCACCCTCCTTCACACATTTCTTTTATTAGTCTCTATGGCATTAACGATTACTGGCTGACAGGTCAGAGAAGGGCAGGGTAAACACAGACCACACACCCTGAGCAAGCAGAGTCGAGGAATCCATCAGAGGACCTGCTGATTTGATTACAAATCTTCAGGAAAGGAACTCCTTGTTGTTTCAGCACTTTACACTCCCTGCTTAATGTTTCTTATATGCACTCTAGCTGAAGGTTTTAGTAATTACCATCCACACCAGATTTGGTTTGTTAAGGTGGTGGTGGTGGTGGTGTGTGTGTGTGTGTGTGTGGGGGGGGGGGGGGGTGTTGTTTGTTGTACCTTCTGTTGAATAGTGGTCATAGTTAGCATGAAGAAGGAGTCTACTAGATACTAGATCTGATCTTTATGTCCAGCTTTTCAGGACGATTACTTAATTTTTTCCACAATGTATTTGGAGGAAGAGATAAATGTGGAAGAGAGAGAGAAATATACTAAGCGCACATTGTCTAATCAAAGTACAAATTACCCAAAGGACAGGTGACAGATAACCATGGCTGCCTTCACATTATCAGCCTGAAGGGACTCATTCCATTTTTACCCTAATGTGACACAGATCTGATTCTTATGGCTGTTTTAACGCACAAATCTGATATTTTTCAGATTGGATCTGAGTCACTTGTGTATGCGGTCCTAAATCAAATACATATCCGCTACGCAGTCATGTAAATTGAATGAGAAAGGTCAGATCGGAATTCATGCGACTTTTAGCCTCTGTGCATATGTGGGTCGTTTGCTGACGTCAATCAGCACCAAAAGCGTAGGGATTTCATAGCGGTGCTAGCAATAGCTGATAAAACAGCTTAAGCCAGGCTTCTGGCTTCCTTCCTACTACAGGGCCTCAACAATACAATTAATCCCAAGCAGATTTATGCTAAAATAGCATTCACTGTTTAAAATGATTGAGCAGTCATGACTCATGACAGGTTTTAACCCAGATACCGTAAGCAAAGATGGATCGATGTGCGCATGCATGCAGTTTTAGAGGACCGGCGCATTAGAGTCAGATAAAAGTAAACTGAATGTAAACTGTCATGACAGACTACTCAGTGCTGCCAGAAAGTGTGTCAGTTAATGTGCAAACTAAAGTATCCCTGAGATAATGGCATTTTTTTATACCTTAAACTCTCTTTGTTTCACCCCTCACCCAAACACACCATTTCAGTGTCCATGTAAATGAGATACTTATGAGCCACAACAGAGAACAGCAGACAACCAGGGGAGGATAAAATCTAAAATCTAATTGGCTTGGTTGGACAAAAGCTCACACATTACAAGCCATATTGTTCCAAAGCCAGACACCTTGCTTTAGCTGTTTTAGCAGCTTGCACTTCTATCAAATCCCCATGCTGCTGGTGTGGATTGATGACATCATCACCCTACACAAATGCAGAGGCAGTGAGTTGCATGAATTCCTGATTCTCCGATTTATATGTTCATATAGCCAGAAAAAAATCTGTCACCTCAAGCTGGTAATGTGAATGTGGCGGAAAAGCAGGAAATTTGTTTGTTTGTACCTGCTGAGATATGTGCTCCATCTGGTTGTCTAAAATAAACTAAAAAGTCATGTTGCAAAGTACTTGGAAACCATACTGTACCAACCGTTTTAATCGATAATCAATAAACTAATCAATACTTTCATTATGCAGGTGATAGTAGGTGATCCGGCTAATAGAACTCGACAGCAATGATGTGTGTGACATAGCGAGAGGAAAAACCCTGACTGAGTTTTCATATGAGTCACAAGCATCAGGAGAGCTGAGCACTTTCTTTTATTTCAAGACTAGAGTTTGGAAGATTTGGTGACAAATCAAAGTGATATTTTGATTATAAAGTAAGCAAAAAGGCATGCGCCCAAACACAACAGCACCGCTGTGCATGTACTGTTTTACAGAGTGGTAAAGCAAGTTTTATATTGCGGCATTTACTACATGATCGAGATTCTTTTTACTATTTCTTAAGAAATAAATACACAAAAGGACAAAAATGTGTAACAAGTGTTAACAAGTACAACTGAATATATATTATTTTTTAACATTTTCTCCTGTTAAAGCTCGCTGAATCTGATCACTCAAGAACGCTGATCACTGGCATTTTATAGTAATGAAGTCAGAGAGTTAGGGAGCGTCTAAAAAGTACATTACTGGACAACGGAGTAATATTCTGCAAAGTTGTCTCCCTCTCAGGATGGGTACAGGCACTAGTAAAAAGTACATTTTGCATAAGCCCTTTACGGTTAGAAGGAGAAATATTCTGCATGATGTAGGTTGACCAGATTTCATCCAGACTTGTTTTTCAGCCACTTGTCAGAACCTTATTTTTGCCCATTTGTCCTAATTTCTGACCTTCTACCACCTTGTTGCATGATGCAAAATAACAAATTAGTGTCTATTAGTTACATGTAGCAAAAAGCTTTCATATGCATAAAGGAAAGCTCTCCTTCAGAACCATATTTTCTGCAATATCTGCCGCATTGTCATTAATGGGAGTATCAGAGGTAAAGGTGCGTTAGAGCGGCACGGAGCTACCGAACGAAACAAGGATAATGCTAGCTCTGCGCACTATTTACTGACATTGTTTTTTGCTCCATTAACAACTATAGTTGATGATAAAACCCCCGCTGCTGATCTGATCAAGTTATTTTACGCTGTGAAACATCACAACTCTTGTCTCTGATTTCGAGTGTGTCTTTTTAACCTTTGTTCCCATTATTGGACACAAGTGTTGTCCTCTTGAGTCATGCCAGTGGTCATTTTAGCTTACCATTTTTAATATGATGAAAAAACATAGCATTTATCCTGGACATTACAGACATTTGCAAAATACAATGGCAGCGGGAAGAAATCATTAAAAACACCTGCCTATCTACTTTTAGTGTATCTGTATCTGTGTGCGTGCGTGCGTGTGTGCGCGTGTGTGTGTGTGTGTGTGTGTGTGTGTGTATGCAATAGTTTGCCCTACATAATACTTATTATGCCAGCGATGAGCACTTGTGATATAATGAATTGCTCAGCTCTAACAGTTTCATTGTCAAGCTATTGATGGATATTATAATTTAGCCTTCCATTTAATATCACGACCAGCTGTCACTGCTTATTACTGCTCTTTTATCAGGAAGCTATTTTATTCTACAGCCAGCACTGGTACACACGCTTTGTCTTGTGCCCATCAATGTGAATTCCATCCTCTGCGGTAGCTAGAGATCTGTCAGTGCCTCCATGCCAGCACACACTTAAAACACACTTCATGGGGAAAAGGTTTTCCAGCCTCGGCCAAGCATACAGGGATATGAAGTGAGACATTTTGAGGGACAGGTCTATTTCAAAATTCAGAATGGTTGTTTCTTATAAATTCACACCTCTAAATCATATGGATGTGCCGCCGAGTCTGGAACGCCTGGGGAGGTTGCTTTATTGACAGACAGCATGATTGACAGATAAGAAGGACTGTCCTGATTAAACGGAGGTTGGTGGTTCACCATCATCATCTTTTTCTATTTACTGATTCTGGCATAACACACAAGTCAGAGTTTGTTTTTGATTTGTTTAATGCTGGAACCTAACCTATGGGCATCTGAAAGACAATTACATGTTTGAGACTGACATTGATACTGACATTTAATTATAAATAAATATTTATTAAATCTCACCAGCTAAACTGCTCTAAGGAAACAATGCGGTTTAAGTCCGGCTTTTATACTTTAGCATTGGCTCACATTTCACACACAGTGAATCATAGATACGACAGAATTCTTCTAACACATTATAATGCATAAAGCAGGATTTGTTATGAGTGTAAATTGCTTTCTCGGTCATGGTCGTGGGTATGTCTGAAAGAAGCCTTGAGGAACATTAACATAAATGTGCTTTTCGTCTGAAGCAGAGAAAGCCTTCGCTTTAATGGATTGATGAAGTCAGCACTGATGCATATCCCATGTCTGACATGTGTTTTTTCTATGCTTGACATGAAAAAGAATTTCATTAAATATTCCAAAGTGCCCTAAAAATGACAGACCCTACCTTTAACGTAAGCATTTTTTACATTTGGATTTATTCTAATGAAAATAATAAAAGGGTGTCCTACTTACTCAGCAGATGATGGTTTTGGTTTTAGTTTTAGTTTTTAATTATGTACAGTATATACACTGATTAGCCACAACACTAACACCATGAATTAAATACCATTGTTAAATAACATTAAATTATTAATTATATACCAGTAAACTGATGAAAGGTTCATGGACCACCAGCCTGTGGGCCGGTCTGTCTGGTTCGATCTCACAGAAAAGCCAACGTAGCTCAGATTGTTGGAAAAAAAGTAAATGCTGGTAATAATATAAAGGTATCAGAACACTCAGTGCACCACAGCCTGCCACATAAACAAAGAATTCAACAGTGGTAATCCAGCCTCCAAATTCCCCAGATCTCAATTTGAGCATCCATGGAATGAATGTCTGATCCATGTACTGTAGGCCGCACTCTGGAACCCACAGCACCCAAAAAAAATCCTATGCTAATGTCTCAGTGCTAGACACCACAGCAAACTCCCAGTGATTTGTGGAATGATTCCTTAGTGGCATTAGGGGAATCCACACAATATTTGGGGTTTTAATGTTATGATCCGGTGTACTATAGTGAAAGTCCAATAGTCGGCCAAAATAGACCTACAGTTGATATAACAGCTACCTGCTGAAAGCCCATTTCCATGCATTCATCCAGTCTTTGTCTTGATGTACTTTTTTCTTTGTCTTGGTGTACTTGGGAAGCTTAGTTAAAAGCACACACAGACTACATCACACACATTAAACAGATATGATGCTTTTAAACCTGTTTGTTGTCTGCGTTATGTAAGATGTGTGTATGTGAGTGAGTACATAGAGTATGAGGGTGTGCAGGTCAGATTCTTGCATGTTTCTTGAAAGGCTTGCCTGGCACAAGATCACACACTGCATATTTTAAACGACTTGCCCTGAATTTCTCAAAGATATCATTTATTTATCTAGTTGTATTTGGGCTAGACAATATCATACAGCTCCATTTAACCAGATAATAAAAAAAGCAATAAAAGAACGAGAAGCAGGATTTCTGTCTGGATTCCTAATGCTGGAATTGTCCTCGAGTACCCTACATTCATATTTATTTATCCTCACGCTGTGTTTAGATTTGCTACATCGCATTCATGGCCCGGCGATTGATCGAAGGTGCTGAATTGTAATGCGACATGCTGTGTCAGGAATTGTCATTGCATTTGGAACATGTACTATTAGATGTGCATGAATTATTGAAACGTGTTCCGTTAGAGCAGTGTGCCACTAAGGCATCGCCAGTTATAAAAAGCCAAGATGAGATTTGGTTATAAAAAGCCAAGCCTACCTGGGTTCGCGGCTCACTTATTTTGACCCGCGGTTCACAACTAATTGACTTTCTTTATTTAGCTTGGTACAGAGGATACATCTCGGAACTGAGGCTGGAACCTAATTGATGTGCACCGTGGCCGTACAGGGGCATAGTGCCGTTAAAATGTGGGTGAGCATGCGCTAAATATAGTCTCCTCCCGAGACATGCACAGCGAACGCAATGCTTAGCGAAGCAGATGTAGGACCCACCGCTGGGATTCGGGTCGGAATTTCAGGTCTATCAGTGGCCAGGGATCTCACATGAGTGAAATTAATTGCGTTCTCATTGGGAAAGTCTGAATGGAGAGTAGAGAATTAGCTGAACTGAGATGATCTTTCTCCTTGTCACTGTGCATAGTTCTGTAAGGTGTTTGCACAATCAGCAAAACTGAGTGCATTTGATTTTTTATTTTATTTTAACATCTTAAGCTCTTTATTCTAGCAGACTGATGCATACAATGTGTGATGGTTTAAAGACTTTCAACACAAGTAATTCACAGTGTGTTTAGATTTAAATTTGTGTTTAGGTTTTAGATTTAGCAGAACTGACTTTTCATGTGTTCAAATTCACCTGTAACTCACCATGAGCGATAAATCTTACTTGTAGGATGTTTTAGGTACTTTGAGGACTCTTCATTGGTTTTTGAGTCCAAAGAGTGTTCTAGAGAGATCCCAATACTACTTTTGCATCCTAGTCACTCAAGTGCATGAAAATATTTCAAAATTCAGAAGTTCTCTAAAACCTCAGATGGACAAAGTAAAATATTTATATGCGTGAACTTTTTGGATTAATTGCATATGGGTTGATATAACAATGGCTTAGGGGTTAGCACTGTCTCCTCGCACCTCTAGGGTTGGGGGATCAAATCTTTCTTTGGAACCTACAGTAGGTAGAAGAGGGGAATGTCTATTATCACTGCGCTCACCGCCGCGACAAAACGACAGCGGCCAAAATAAATCAGTCGCATTTCAAAATAATTCGTGAAATGACCGCCAGGTGGCGCAAAGTGTAATTTTCGGACGTCTCGGTTTTAAAATATAATTAAGTCATAAAAAAGTCAAAACAATATGTTGTATCAAATAAATACTACAGTAATGGTAATTTCCACATCTGTGTATTTTATACAACAAGCATGAAAAATCTGAATCAGAGCTATTGATATTTGCTGTACAATAATGAGTAAAAAAAAACATTGAAGTTGAATATTGAAAGAAGTTCACTAGCACTCAAAAAAGACTCTCTAAAAATCGTGTGTTGTTTCTGTAAACACATTGTTGGGTTGTTTATGGTGGGTCAAAATTCTGGGTTATTTCGGGTACTTTAAACACATTGTTGGGTTGCTCATGTTGGGCCAAATGAGATGTAGTGAGTCATTTACAAATGATCTGTGATGGGCGTGCGCCCAAATCAATATCGCTCCTCGCTCACTCCGGAGGTCACTAGCTAGACGGCCTCTCCTTCTGCTGGTGCGCGAAGGAGCAGGGCCGTGGAATTAGGCACGGCTGGTGAGCTATCGCTGCTAATGATCCCGGGCTTCTCCCCACGCTATAAAATACAGCAGCAAGTGTAGCTCGGAGTCTGTTGGGAGACTGAACTTCTGTACGTATTCTAATCAGCGCTCAGCCGCACGCATAAAGTTACAGAATGCGTCGGGGGAAAAAACAGCACGGAGACTGACTCTGGCCATTTTAATAATGCATTGATAAATTAGTGATTTCTTTGGTTTCAGCTGTATACTGTAAACCCGATTAAGTTGGCAAAACTAAAAATATTTGAGGTAATATTTGACGCATACCGTCGCCGTGAGGTGCGGCGACAAAACTAGAATACCGCTCGTCACACATCTGTACGTGTGTGAAGTTTGCACTTTCTCTCTGTTTTTGATCCTGGTCCTCTGGTAGTGTAGACTGTCTGGTGTTATTGCCTGTAGCGTATGATTGGGTGTTTGCGAGTGTGTACCCTACAGTAGGGTACCTGCTTGTGGCCTGACATCCCCAGCATGAGCTCCAGATCCCCTGCGAATCTACAAAGTACTGGGAATGGGCGTAAATGGATATGTTTACCTTTATTTGGAAGAGTTGGACAGTGGAAGTGGGGCCACAGTACCTGGAGATAAAAATAAGCCGAGATATGTAATCCAAAACATGGTAGCTCAACTTCTGAAATGGTTAAATGCTAATAGCTTAGCTTTCAGTTACTTAAATTGTCTTACTGGCTTTATTTATAACATGATTGTAAAAGCAAGAATTAACGGAGCTGCTATTTATTTATTTTATTTTTTGCCTGTAATGCTTGCAGTGTTACTTTCAATTTAAAGTAAAATCGGGAAAGAGGTATTATTTCTAAAAATATATGAAATATTCTAAATATATTTCCCAAAATACATTATGATAATGAATTAGTGCTTGCATGTAAGCATTTATTTGCTGTCAGAGATACTGATAAAGAAAAAAAAAAAATCCACCACACTTGTATAGCATAGGATTCTTCTTTTGTACATGTTGTCAGCAACCAGATAACAGCATTACAATAGCATAGCCCTTTTTTATTGAGACAAAGTACAAAATAGCACTTTTATCAACCCAAACTATATTCTAGTGCTGCACAACTAATTGCATCTAAATTTTAACTGCATATGGACCTTTGCAGTTATTTTATTGTAAAAAAAATTACAAATTAGTACAGGTATCATATGCATAGTCAGGGATTTATGTAGTCAATTTGTCAATAATTTACGTATTTTTATTTTATTTTTCATTAAAGAAATATATTTTACATGTGCTAAATGGATATTGACAGATCTTCTTAAACTGATGATATTTAGTATATCTAATAGTTTAATATAGCAGTTTAAGTGTCAAAAATATGACACAAAGTAATATGTGTCAAAAATTTATTTATTTTAATCAAATCGTGCGGTCATACGATATTCCCACTCCAAGATAATTTCTTCATACTAATGTATAGTTTAACAAATTATAATCCAATGTTTTAGAACGACCTCCACTTTCTATCTTACATGTCTCTATTTGGCAAACCAACTGAATGAATATTCTTGATCCTGGAGTGTAACTCACTGCCACTGTCTGTGTCTGTGTTTGCTTAGTGATCCAAATAACTGTATGTACCAAACCAGGCAGAGGCACAGGATGATCCACATGGAAAGGGTTTGCTTGCATATCGCCCTTTTCTAATAAAGGAGCCACTGCAGCAGAAATGCCTACTCCACGAGAGATTTCATTATTTTCATAGTGGCCAGGTCATCTCTCACTTGTTTGCTTGTTGCTAGTCTTAATATATTTAGTCCTATAGCATTACACTACATTAGAAAATCAAGCATTGTAGTATAATAGACAGCCAGCAATGTCATGAGTCTGAAATCTATAATGATACCTACCTATTTAATGTTTTTTTTTTTTTTTGGTAACCATTACGACTTGGTTCGGTCACGGAATCCACTGTCCTGCATACAGTAGGTGTCCTGAAGAGCTTGGTTCTCAAGACAATAAAACAATGAACATGCAATGATTTTGTTGTGCATTTTTCATCACGCCCTATGAAAATTCTACCACGCCGCATTCAGATATCTCTACCTGTGGGCAAACACGCTCATTAAAAAGCTACCACATATCGCAGGCTGCTGTGCTTTGGTAAAGCCGTTTATTCTCATTCGCAAAGCGATGCGGCTGTGCTTGGCATCAGCACTCTGGCATTTTCAGCTCTAACGTGCACCATGGGGAGTCTGTCTTAAGGCCTGGTGTCCAGCGGAGAAAGTTGGACAGCAGGAAGGGGACGGGCAGAAATAACAGGCCTCTAAAGCTTTAATTAAACCTCTTATTTCAGCACCAGTCTTCTTGTTCTAGCTTTAACTCCAAACACTGTAATGGCTACAGGGATTGTGGGGTAGGTATTTAATGTCCGTCATTCAACTGGTTCGAGAGCAGCAACAAAAACCCTGATATTTTTGCCTGAATGTAGAATGTTTGTAGTTTCAGAATATTGAATATGTTCTTTATGTATTTCTCTGGCATGTTTTGTATGAATAGATGAATGGTGCTGATTAACTGTCAGTCCTCCTCCCGCTCTCTACATGACGGTGCTCTCGTTTTTGTGCCTTTGTTCTCCTGCAATAAACTCAGTGTGTGTGAGTACAGTGCTAGTCATCATGTGTTTGTGTGTGTGTGTGTGTGTGTGTGTGTGTGTGTGTGTATGTAAAGAGATGGACAGAATAGTTACTGCCCAAGTTTCTTTTAAATGCACAGAAGTGTGTCATCTATATTTGGATGGATTGAACACATTGTGAAATGAATACAATGATAATGATTGCGCATTGTAACTTTATATGCCTGTGTGTTATTACACATTTTATATCTATTTTTATGTGTAAAGATATTCTCGAAGAAAACTTCAAAGGGTGAGCAGCTAAACCACAACCTGACTTGATTATAGAGACCAATTGATTGTAAATTCTTCTGGAAAGTGTTGTTGATTACAGAGGTGGGTGATTGTGCCAAGATGTAATTCGATCACTCAGTGCCAGGTTTGATCTGCGTTATGGCAATCATACTGTAGGCTACTTGGATTAATAGGAGCTCATGCTTAACATCTTAGGGCTAAACATGTTGTGTGGTGGTTTTAGTCTGTCTGTTCATAGGTTATTATAGCTGACAGTTTAAATATTTGCCAATAGTGAGTCTAAAACTGACACTCATGACTGACTAGAAGACAATTAACAACCATGCTTGGGGAAAAAAAAAGCTATCAGCTCTTTCTGTATACCTACAAAATGACAACAAAATTCCAATTACTTTAAGTAGACAAAGTGTTGGCAAATCCCAGCACCGCTGCTGTTCCTAAACCCAGGCCCGGTCTGCTTCTATGAATGCCGTTGTATTCTGAATGATTCTCTTTAAACGATTTCGACAAGTTGTTTAAAAAAAAAAGATTCCTGTGCTATATTAGAATCTGTAGACTAGCAACTTCAGTTAATCCTGACTTTTGACTCCCTCAAATGTGACTCATTTTTCTGAGTGTCTGATTTCGTGGTTATTATTGAAGGTTAACTCGGAGTGCTGGCATCTCCAGCGTGCTGTCCATTCTTATCATATCATATCTGCCTTCAAATATCACATTAGCATCTCCCAGAGCCTTGAATCTCCTTTCATCCAGTTACTTCATTCTTCCTCAGCTGTGCGTCTGATTTACTATTAAATCTCCAGACACCACCAGCTTTATGTTTCTCTCCCAATGTATTCCAAAAGAAGTTTGGGGTTTGCAAATAGTAGTTGCAATAGTCTGAATTCTACCAGTCACTACTCATATGAATGAGCTCTTTATTTTTTAAGTTTAGGTCAAAGTTTTGTTTGTAAGCATGAACATGGAAATGCTTTTACGATTTCAGCTATTAAGCCGATACAGGATTCAACCGTGAGATATTGAGTGTAAACCTTTATGGGATTTTCTTAAACCAAGAAAAAGCTAAGGTACGTGTAACTGAAAGACAGCTTTGTCCAGAATAAATCATTTTAGACAGATAAATTAAGTTTTGCATCCGAATATGTCAAATCTGAGAATGGCAATCCTACTGGAGAGCATGGGTTTACAGAAGAGCTTCACAGCTCATATCATATATTCAATTGATTTAAATTTTATTTTATTTCTATAGCACTTTTAACAATGGTCATTGTCTCAAAGCAGCTTCACAAAATGAAAATAAAATTTATGGAAGTGTGTATGAGTGAGAAAAATCTGTTTAGGTAATAATGAGCCAAGGGTGATGGCGAGAGTGGCAAGGAAAAACTCTCTGAGATGTCAATAGGAAGAAACCTTGAGAGGAACCAGACTCAACAGGAAACCTCATTTGGGTGATAATGGATATATTGGCATGGATGTTGTTTATAATAAGAATGAATAGATAAATATGAGTTGATTTATTTATTAGTAATTTAACTGGGCAGCTACATACTGTTTGTACGATATTTGGCATTCATGACAATACCTTAAACTTGGTTACAGGCATCCCTTCTTCCATCAAGAGAATGCCAAGAGTGTGCAATGCAGTAATCAAAGCAAAAGGTTTCTACTTTGAAGAACCTAGAATATGACATATTTTCAGTTGTTTCACAATTTTTTGTTGTGTATATAATTCCACATGTGTTAATCCATAGTTTTGATGCCTTCAGTGTAAATCTACAATTTTCATAATCATGAAAATAAAGAAAGCTCTTTGAAGGTGTGTCCAAACTTTTGGTCTGTACTGTATATATAATATTATATGTAATATTTCATAGTTTTGAAAAAAAAAAAGAAAGAAAAAAAGCTTCAGCACTTCTGCAAGGAAGAGTGATCAAATATTGCAATGTCTGGATGTGCAAAGCTTTGTGTCCCATTGATTAGCGTAACCTTAATGAGTTTGCAAGTAATTTTTCACAGGAGGGCAGTGATCTTTTTCCAAATCAGTGATTCTGTGTTGTAACGTTGCACTGAGTAAATATGGCTGGATAAAACAAATGCTGTGTCTTCTGTCATTTCAGGGAGTGATTTTTCTATACCCATTGGTGTGTATATATATCCATCCATCAATTTAGGGCAGTCTTTAGTACAAATAGGGATTATGGCGGGCGATGGTGATTACCATTGTGTTTATTCCCATTGTGTTTATTCCCATTTTACCACTGTGGTTTTACCTCCGGTCAACATTCACATGCACATTCGCACATCAATTAACTTAACCTGCATGTCTTTGGACTGTGGGAAGAAACCAGAGGAAACCCACCAAGCGCAGGAGAACAAGCAACCTCCGTGCACACCAAACCCAAGCCCGAGGTGCGAATCGAACCCAGACCCTGCAGGTGCAAGGTGGTTATCAAGAACCGTATATGTAAAGGCTTTTCACTTGTAATGAATCTATAATAAATGATAGTTTCATTTATATTATACATATACACATATGTATGTATCATTTCGAAGCCTTTACTCTCTCTGTCCTTGGTACAATAAATGAATATCTGCATTTAATATTCTATCACTTGCAATGTGCCACAGTTGAGGAGACCTTTTCAATGCCATCGAGACCCTTTGGTGCAGCGCTCAAAGGGAAGCTTTTGATTCTGCATGCTATTGAATTCTTTCACATTGGGCACAGGAAGAGGAGTTTTCTTTGTTCCTGTGACGAATAGGATATCCACATGTCCCTCCTGGCTGCTCACCAACTATAATAGAATATTAAAGTAAAGAGATGTGCTTTTCCACAGTGGTAGACCATTGTCGGATTGCTGCTATTGACGATGGTTAAAGGTATCCTTGGGCATGCATTTTTAACTTAACCCTCTCATGGTGAAAGAGACCATAAGAGAAATAAATGTGCAGTGTGTAGTGAATCATGCTGTGGAGGTCGTGGAGGTGGTGGAGGTGGTGGAGTTATCATCAGTGTTAAAGCCTTGTAGTCCTGGTTATGCTTGTATATTTGAAAGCAGCGCTGAATGATGCTGTACCTAAGAAATTTATCTGGACTGGCAAATATTTTTTTCTCCTTCACTTTCATACATCATTAGTGATCCAACTTTCGTAATATACATCCCAGAAAGAATTAATATAAAGAAACTCACCAGCCTTTGTCTCATTTCCTCTCAGTGATTTGGAGAGGCAAGTAAAGCTTTAGAATCAGGAGGATTTTTTTTCTTTAAAAAATAAAGAAATGAGTTGGAAAGATGAAGAAAACGAAACAGTGAGTGCAAGTAGGATGACGCTGTTTCCTTCTCTCCACCTGTGTTTCTGAACTCATGCAGAGGCCTGCAAAGCTTTTTCTTTTTCTTTTCATCTCCTGCCTTATTAGCAAGCCCCATACCAAGCTCAGGTATCCATGTTGTGCACATACACACTTTTTTATACTCACAAGATTGAAGCGATGTTTTGGCACAGAAAGCTTCATTCTGCTTCAGGAACATTGGTTGACATAGGCAGTAGGAAGCCAGCCAGACTGACGTATGACCAGTTCTCCTCCTGCAAGTCATGCGTGGAATATAGGGCTTTCCTCTTTTTCACTTCAATTTCACTTCAATTTTATTTATATAGAGGTTTTAACAATGGCCACTGTCTCAAAGCAGCTTTACAAAATCAATAGAAAATAATGGAAATGAGAGGAACCTTGAGAGGAACCAGACTCAATAGGGAACCCATCCTCATTTGGTTGATAATGGATAGCAGGGATTGTTTTTCCTGTGTGTTAGGCAGCTAGAAGTTCAATATAACAGAAGATGTCTAAATTAACATGGAGTCCAGTTCGGCACCAGGATGAGTCAGACAGGGGCAGAGGGCAGAGGGGATCTGGATCACTGAGAGCTCAGGAGCAGCATGTGTAGCTCCAAACCATTATGGAGCAGAATCCAGCTGGAGCTCCAGATGCCTCTGGATGCCATAAGATCCTCGCAGGGTTGGCCTCTGTCTCCTGGAGCTGGCACAATCTCCAGATGCCTCTGGATGGGTAGAAAAAAGAAAGAACAGGTGGAAAAGAATTAGCATAGCTGTGGTTCATGATTAGCAGTATTCAATGAGAATGTGCATTTTGATGTACAGGAGTATGAGGTTATGGAATGAATTACTGTATGTGTATGCCAGGCTAAAGAGATATGTCTTGAGTCTACTTTTAAACTAGGAGACTGTGTCTGACCCCCGAACACTGTCAGGAAGGCTATTCCAGAGCTTAGGAGCTAAATACAAAAATGCTCTACCACCTTTTGTGGACTTTGATATTCTGGGAACTACCAGAAATCCAGAGTTTTCGATTGTAAGGAGCGTGGTGGATTGTAACGTGTCAGAAGACTGGCTAGATACATTATGTGGGGGGTAAATCATTTAGAGCCTTTTACGTAACTAATACTAGTTTGTAATAAATTCTAAACTTAAAAGATAGACAGTGCAGGGACGATAATATTGGTGTTATATGATCTTTTGTGCTCGAGAAACTGGATAGGAGCCTGGGACATAAAGCTGCCCTATTTAGCCTACACACCTCGAACCATCCACACATAATGACTCCAGGCAGGATGGATGAAGGTTACATGTGAAGGAAAGCATGCAAGAAGTGGATACATTCCTACACTTGGTGGAGGACAGAGAATCAATAGTGATTACAGAGGATGAATGAAAATGAAATGAAAATGATGGTGGTATTTTAAGTGAAACATATAGTATGATGAAGCATATGATGGGTTTTTATGATGATGTTTTTGGTTTCCTGATTGTATGACAGATTACAGAAACTTATGATGTCCACAGAAAACGTGGGTAGTTCGCATTTCAGACATAAACATAGAAATGAAAACAGAATGTAGATTTGGTGGGTAAGTTCATCGCAGAACATACTGTATTAATAAATATTTTGTCTAACCTATCTGTATAACATCCACATTTGTTGATATTTAATAAATACTCTGAGTTACAGTATTTGCATAAGATGAATAGGAAATATGAATAGGAAGTCATGATGGGTAATGCTGGGGAAATTTTGTTAGTTAGATACCGTGATGATTTTAATGCAGCAATTCATGCATCACCTGACTACAGATTTTTTACAAATATTTTTTTATTTATATGTTTTTATTTGGAGGGTAAAATGTTGCTATTCCTCTGTAGTTTTACAGATTCTAAACTATTCACACAGCATAGTGTGGTACTGTAGGAGTAAATTATTTCCTACATTTGTTTAGAATACCAACAAAAATGTTTAATGTTGAATTTGGACGTTTCTAAAATCTCGATACTTACAGAATTTCAATACAAACAAATTTGGACTTGTACTTAATATCTTATCAGGAGATCCCTTTTGATTCCCATCCCTAGTGATTATGGTGCCAAATAATCCAATCAAAACTATTGCTCTGTTTGACTAAAGCTCGTTTCATTGACCCTGTGTTCAGCTCATTGTGTCATATCAACATGACTCATTGCTATATCAACAGTAAACAATGTAAAACTACTTAACTTTTCAATTAATGATACTGTATATAGAATAGAATTTAGATCAGCCAATTTGCAGATGTATTAGCTTGTTAATTATACTATAATATTAACTTTACTGTTCACCGTTTTGAGGAGGCACATACATCACTTCAAATTAAAAATTGCATAAAAAGCTCTTTGAGATGTTCCTGGTGTGCAGTGGTCAGACCTACCAAAAGTGGTCCAAAGAAGGAACAAAGTCGACCCTGCAGTGCAGAGTCATGGGCGGCCAAGGATCACGGATGTGCGTGGGGTTAAGTGAATGTTTGATGGATTATCTCTTTACAATGGCACTTGTCAAGGGCTACGCTATATCAGGCAGCAAGTAAACAGTCAGTTCTCAAAGTTGATGTGTTGGAAGCAGGGCCAAATTGTGATCTTAGATGACTGGGTCAGAGATTCTACAAAATCCTTACAAAGATGGTCAAATGAATTATATCTGGTGAGCAAGTGACAGGGTCATGGATGCCTAAGGCTCCTTAAAGGATCTGCAGCTAATGGACACCACCATACACCTTCAGTGGTTATGTGGAGACAAACATTGACAGGTCAGAGCTACAGTATTTTGGTGGCACAAAGGGGGCTAAACAATATTAGGAAAATAGTTTTAATGTTATGGATGGATGGATGGATGGATTGATTAATTGATAGATTAATAAATATATCTTTGATAACCTGATGATTTCTTTGTAAATGTTTGTATATCAGATTTCTCAGTTAGCATCAACACTTCTTTACTTAGACTCGACAACAATACAATTCCAGTAAATTTACTGCGATGTCCCTGTGCATGTAAGTAGTGGATATTTGCTAAAGACGTATGAAACAGACAGTAAAGCTAAACTAAGGGAGTGGCAGAGTAGATGTGAGCCTATAAAGGTTGAGGGCAGAGAGATGGAGATATGGGGAGCAGGTGTGAAAATGTGCTGCCAAAGTTAAGCAATAAAACACGAAGCAGCCCTGGCCTGTCAATTTGAGCTATTTGACTCATACATCCAGTTTGAGCCTGTCTCTCAGCTAGATTGGACAGCTCTGTCTGGAACTTCTACTAGTCACTCTTTGGCATAAACAAGACAGCAAAACGGCAGCAGTAATTCGCACATGTCTGATATCTGTCATTCAGAAGTCACATGTTCTGAAACAGGCACACACATACACACAGTTGCATTCATTCAATCACACACATTCCCACCGCTGTTGTCTAAACCAATTACTTAGCACTGTTTGGAACTTTGGTACAATCTGGAGTTTTCCGATATAAATTGCTCAGTGCAGATCAAGCAGGTCGAACGGCGTAAAATACTGAAGCGTGTATGCCTGTTCAGAGAGATTCGAGAAAACGTATTAATGAGAATATTGGAATAAACCGCTTCATTGGCACTAATCAAACACCCGTTTTTCATCTGACTTGCTGTTCTTGGAGTACGAAATCTGTTCCAGCAGTGGGCCTGATTATAGTGAAGTGACACTAAGAGCTGCATGGTGATAATCACAGATGGAATTGTCTTATCACTGAGCACAAGACGCTGCTACTGATACTGTTTTCCTATCACTGCTCCCAGAATGATGATGAATTGAGTGGACTACTAGTCTCTTCTTGGCATAAATAAGATATGGCATAAAAAAACATTTTTATCTGTGAATAATAACTTAATCATTTATATGTGTATATTATTGTGCTAACAGACAGTCGTGTCACAATGTCTCAGTATTCCCATTTGCACTTTGTAATTGACTGCACAAACCTTTGCTCCATCATTTTCAATCACTGTTCAAGCCAGAGATTTGATC
Source organism: Clarias macrocephalus (assembly GCA_011419295.1). Classification (NCBI taxonomy): domain Eukaryota; kingdom Metazoa; phylum Chordata; class Actinopteri; order Siluriformes; family Clariidae; genus Clarias; species Clarias macrocephalus. The sequence continues at coordinate 1,953 of JAAGKR010006399.1, read as the reverse complement.
CTGAAAATGAATTATTCACTCTTTGTGTGGAAGCACTGGCTGACAGTAATTCCAATTTGCTACAAATCCAATTAGCTGTATTACAGCAAAATAACAAATCATTAATTTTAAGTGGAAGATATAAATACAAGCCTTTGATAAAGCCTAATTAAATGGGTTAATGTACAGTAAGTTGTTGTATGTCAAACTGCTGACACAATGCAGCAATACAGTTAAAATATATTTTCAACAATGTATTTTCATAGAGAAGTCACTAAAATTATGACAGAACAAATATGGATTTATGTAGTCGACAAAACTTTGTTAAATAACCCAGAATATGTTTTATATTTGTGATTCTTCAAAGTAGCCACCGTTTGCTTCGGTGACAGCATTGTTCACTCTTGGCATTCTCTTAGTTAGCCTCATGAGGTAGTCACCTTTTGGAAAACAAATGGTCCCATTAAGTGCAAACCAGATGGGAGGTTGCTGCAAAATGCAAAAAGTGTGCCTTTAAATTTGACCAAGTCACCAACAGTATCACCAGCAAAGCACCGTCACCCTATCACACCTCCTCCTCCATGCTTCACAGTGGAAACCACACATTCAGGAACTGTCTGTTCACCCTCTCTGTGTCTAACAAATACCGAGGGGTTAGAACCTAAAATCTGACATTTGGACCCATCAGAAAAAAGGATAATTTTCCGCTGATCTAATGTTTATTTCTTATGTTTCTTGGCCCATGCAAGTCTCTTCTGCTTCTTAAGTAATGGTTTATTTGCCACAATTTGACCATAAAGGCCTGACTCACGTAGTCTCTTCTGAACAGTGGATGTCTGCTGCATAAACTCTGAGAAGCATTTATTTGCGCTCTAATCTGAGGTGCTGAAGATTGGCAGTTGCTGGGGCAGGTCATTCTAATAAACCTATCCTCTGCAGCAGAGATAGCTTTTGGCCTTTCTTTTCATGGATGGTCCTCATGAGAGCAAGTTTCAGAAATGGTTTTGGGCGACTTCACTTGGAGATACATTTAAAATTCTTGAGATTTTTCGGATTGACTGACTTTCATTTTTTAAGTTAAGAGTGTTTCTTGCTGGCCTACGAGTGGCGCAGTGGTAAAGTGCTCGCCCTATCATCCGGAGATTGCCGGTTTGAATCCTGAGTGATGCTGTAACCTCTTGCAGCCAGAGGTCTAGAGAGAGCTGATTGGCTGAGCAGTTCGAAAAGATGCGGTCGGCTGGCGCCACGTGGTTCGGAGGAAACACGTGATAGTCTTCGGCCCTCCCAACTGAGTGGTAGTAGTAGCCTTAATGTGGGATCAATGTGGACAGTCTTCATATAAAACACTTTTTTGTGCCTTTTAATGTCTTTAGTATAAATGTACACTGTTGAAAATAATAATAATAAAGAAAAACCACTGAAGGAGGAGACGTGTTCAAACTTTTTACTGGTAGTGTGGCTTTAGATTTATTTACACTAATGAACTGGGTCTGAATTTCTAACTGGAGTGAGGATTATTTTCAACTGAAACCTAGCAATAATGGTTCAGATGCTCATGGAACAGAGATTACAACCCTTCACCCACACTAGTGACCCTAGCTGCTCCCAAACACTAACCAAGCTGACTGGCAAAATTTATGATCGCTGGTTATCAGTGTAAAAGCAGACAGTGTATAAAACCCATAGATTTAAGTTTGCATGGATATGTGAGATAGAGAGAGTGGATGGAAAGGCATGCTCTTCCTCTTACTCACCTCTACTCCCTCAATTATCAAACTATCCCGTCTCCATGGAAAAGAGAGAAGATGCTTGGTGGAGACAGTTGCCCTGGCAACCAGCTCACTTAAGCCCCACAGCCTGGAGGACCAAACACAACAAGCAGCTTTTAGTCTATACCTCATCACCTTATGCCTTGTCCCCCTTTCTTTGTTTCTGTATCTTTCTTATTCTTCCTGTGTGTCAGATTTGAGTCGT
>JAAGKR010006398.1:0-43242 GCA_011419295.1 Clarias macrocephalus | reverse complement strand
CTACAACATTGGAGATCGGGAGTTACTGGCTGTAAAGTTTGCACTGGAGGAGTGGAGGCACTGGTTGGAGGGGACAGAGGTCCCATTCCTCGTTTGGACGGACCACAAAAATCTGGAGTACCTCAGGACAGCCAAACGCCTCAACTCCAGACAGGCGAGGTGGTCCCTATTCTTTTCACGGTTTAATTTCTCCTTGGCCTATCGCCCGGGCTCTAAGAACACCAAACCTGACGCCCTGTCTCGCCAGTTCTGCCCATCCCCAGACCATGCACTCGAGACCACCATCCTGCCCACTCAATGCCTTGTCGCGACAGCATTACTGGATGTTGAGTCGCGAGTCAGAACGGCACTCAACCAGGAGCCCGGGCCTCCAGAGACCCCTACGGGCAAGCTTTTTGTCCCAAAAGGCAGAGCGATCCTGTGTCCTGGATTGGGGGCACAGTTCACGGCTAGCCTGCCACCCGGGAGCAGCACGCACTTTAGCCCTTGTCCGGCAGCGCTTTTAGTGGCCCACCATGCGGAACGACGCCCGTCGCTTTGTGAGCGGTTGTGATGTATGTGCTAGAAATAAGACCAGCAACAAACCCCCGGCTGGCCACCTCAGACCGCTTCCGATCCCCCACAGACCATGGTCCCACATTGCCCTGGATTTTGTAACCGGACTCCCCGATTCCGAAGGTCACACCTGTGTCCTCACGATAGTAGACCACTTTTCCAAGGCAGTTCACTTTGTCCCACTGTCCAATCTCCCCACTGCTAAGGAAACAGCAGAACTGCTGGTCACTCATGTTTTTCGACTTCATGGTCTTCCGACAGACATAGTTTCGGACCGCGGGCCTCAGTTTGCTGCCCAGTTCTGGACTGCATTCTGTAAACTAATTGGGGCGACGCCCAGCCTATCGTCAGGGTATCACCCCCAAACTAACGGCCAGACAGAGCGGGCTAATCAGGACTTCGAGGCAGCCATTCGATGCATGACCTCAAGGGAACCACGTTCCTGGAGCCAGATGCTCCCTTGGATTGAATATGCACACAACTCCTTGCCCACGTCAGCCACTGGCCTCTCTCCATTTCAATGTTGCCTCGGGTACCAGCCTCCCCTGTTCCCCTTGCAGGAGGAGGAGGTCTCAGTCCCTTCTGCTCAAGACTTTATCCGTCGATGCCGAAGAACATGGCGAGAAGCAAGGTTGAGGATCCTCCAGACCGTCTCAACCTTCAAGCAGCAAGCTGACAGACGACGTTCCAGGGCACCATTGTACAAGGTGGGCCAGAGGGTCATGCTATCTGCTCGTAATATCCCCCTCAAGACCATCTCGCGGAAACTATCCCCCAGGTTCCTCAGCCCATTCACGATCATCAAGGTCCTCAACCCCTGCACTGTCAGACTTCGTCTTCCATCCACCATGCGCCGGGTAAACCCCTCTTTTCACGTCTCCCAGATCAAGCCTCTGGTCTCCTGCCCACTGTCACGAGTCAGCCTGATCAACCAAGCACTTCCAGACACTGAGGCTCCACTCCTGATCTTTCTCCCCATGCACACACCTGTCATTCTGGCACACCTGAACCTGATCAGCCAATTATCTCTCCAGCTTATAAGCACACTAAGAGATCCACGCTGTGCCGCAGTATCTCACTCGTGTGCCTCGCGTTTGTGTAAAATAGTTATTGTGTATCCTAGCCTGTGTTTTCGACCCTGCCTGTTTTCCGGATTTCTCTCTTGCCTACGCCTTCTGGTACTTCTATCATTATCTGACTGATTAACGTGGATGACCTCGCTTGCCCTCAGGATTTGGAATTGTACTCACGATTTGGATTCGTTCGCCCTCGCTGCTGGATCACCGGATTCTGACCACCGCCTGGAAAAAACGATTCTTCTAGCGTGCGCACTTCCGCGTTCGAGCACTTCCGTGATCGCGGACATCAGGGAGGTAGTTTGCGCCGCGCGCCGACCTCCGTTTTCTCCGAGGAGATCGGCCACTGCATTCCAATCACCGCGAGCTACGCAGGTTAGCAGCGAAAATTCACTAGCAAGGAGCCGAGAGGAGTACTCGCAATCGACTTCCGGGTTAGTGGAGATTCCCGCGCGTCATAGCCCCGCCTCCTCTGTCGTCACTAAACTTTTCCCCACTCTCTCAGGTCACCAAGCACACACACGCACTGCTTCTCTCCTCTGCTCCCACTGTGCCTACTCATTCAAGCCTCCATATTTCCATTAAAGAATTTCAAAAGAATTCAAGCATCATTCGTCTGCTTTTGGGTTCACTCCAGTTAGTCATCCCGCCTCTGACAGCTGCTGATACACTTAAATATTGTAACTGCTTTCCCTTCCTGCAAGACTGTCTTTTTGCTTGGGCTTCAACTACACTTTCTCTTACTCTTCCACAATTTTCATTCCACACAACCCAGAGCTAGTGTCTGTTTCCCTTTGTATCTTCTCCAAAGATTTTACTTGAAATAATTTTGAATATTATGTAATGTAACGTGAATATGTTAAATAGAAAGTGACGTCATTAACAAGCAGTCGCCATCTAGTTTTTTAAAATGTGTTTTGCTTCATAAAAAGAAAGTCCTACACAACCAAAGCAAAATAAGCTTAAATTGTGTAACAAAACGAAAACACAAAATGTATACCATAAGCATGAAGTTATGACTATACAAGATACAGTATGTTATAATTACTTAAATAAATATAATTTTTACATTAATGCAATAAAATATTAATATACTTTACAACTTTATTATTATTCTTATTATGCAAAATACATTCATATTTAAGATCAAGTGGCTTCAGAGGGAGTCTCTTTGATCAAATTATTATTTACACATGACCAAAAAGATATATATACAGACCAAAAGTTGGACACCTCCTCATTCATAGAGTTTTCTTTATTGTGTTCTTTAGCCCAAACAAGTCTCTTCTGCTTGTTGCCTGTCCTTAGCAGTGGTTTCCTAGCAGATATTCTACCATGAAGGCCTGATTCACACAGTCTCTTCTTAACAGTTGTTCTAGAGATGTGTCTGCTGCTAGAACACTGTGTGGCATTGACCTGGTCTCTGATCTGAGCTGCTGTTAACCTGCGATGTCTGAGGCTGGTGACTCGGATGAACTTATTCTCCCCGCAGCAGAGATGACTCTTGGTGTTCCTTTCCTGGGGCGGTCCGCATGTGAGCCAGTTTCTTTGTAGCGCTTGATGGTTTTTGTGACTGCACTTGGGGACACTTTCAAAGTTTTCCCAATTTTTTGGACTGACTGACCTTCATTTCTTAAAGTAATGATGGCCACTCGTTTTTCTTTACTTAGCTGCTTTTTTCTTGCCATAATACAAATTCAAACTCTTTGAATGAGAAGGTGTGTCCAAACTTTTGGTCTGTACTGTATGTGAGGACGCCGTCTCGGAGATGCAGCATGTGCTTGATGTCGAGTAGTCGGCGGAGGTTGGGTGACTTGGCAAGTTTGGCCACGGAGATCAGGTGGGCCACGGATGGGTTGACAGGTTGTGATTGTATGAGTAGCCGTCGACATATGCTGTGGGCATCCTGTCACACACATTCTCCAAGTACTTGTGGTTCGTTGGTTGTGGCTAGGCTTTACCGTCGACTTCTGCCAGTGGGGTTGATGCGTCCGTCGAACAGTTCTGGCAGGCAGCTAGCCCGTTCCCCAGAGCTGATTTATGGTTTTGGGCGTATCTTGCTTCAACCTCTCGTCCTTGGAGCACCATCAACCAGGTAGCTATATGTGCTTTGGTTACCACGCCGTCCCTGATTATCTGACTATTGAGGAAGGTGACTGGTTGGTGACATGTCTCGATGATGACCTTCTGTGCACCGATGTAGTTCGAAAAGCGGTGGATAACCCATACAGTGCACAGAAGGGCCTTTTCACAGTCAGAGTGTTTGCATTCTGAGGGAAGCAGTGTCTTGCTGGCATAGGCGATCACCCGCCTATCTTTGTCGTGAAGCTGGTAGAGGCCTGCGCTAAGGCAGTAGTTAGAAAATCCAGCATCCAGGTAGAATTCCTTCTCTGCGTCTGGGTAGGCCAGGCATGGGGCGGAACACAGGCGTTGCTCGAGTTCCCTCATAGCTGTGTCCTGCGCTTCTGTCCACACGAAGGGTTCATCTTTTTTCAGGAGGGTGGTCAGTGGTCGGTCACTGTGTAGTTCTCAACAAATTGTCTTGAGTAGTTGCATAGTCCCAGGAAGCTCCGCAATTCGGAGACATTAGTGGGTGTTTTGATGTTTTGGATCGTCTGGGTACAGCTGGACTGGGGTTCGAGGCACTCTAGTACAACAAGTAGGCCCACATAGTTCACCTTGGTCTTGCACCACTGACCCTTATGAAGGGCGATCTTTGCTCCTGCTGCTGTCAGTTGGCTTAGCACATGATCAATTTCTGCAAGGTGGTCTGCTATGTTGGAGCTCTTGAGCAGCACATCATCCACGTAGATCAGGTTGCCTCTGGCTCTGGTGTCAGGGCATGCTTTGTTTAGGAAGATGTTGAACTCTGCCGGTGAGTTGGCGTAGCCAAAAGGGCACCGTGTGAAGGTGCACTGTCGGCTGCCGAAGGTAAATGGCAGCTTGTGTTGGTCATCAGGGTGGACCGGAATTGTGCAAAATTCAGAGGCGACATCCAGTGTTGAGAGGATCATCGCACCCTTGATTTTGGGGATTTCTTGGTCCAACTGAGTCATGGGCCAACATGATGGGTGTCTGCTGATTTCATTTTCAGTAATCAACTGTAGGGCACCACTTGCCATTGTGCTTCAAGACTGGCCATATTGGGGCAGAGTATGTGCTGTTGCACGGGCAGATGAGCCCCTTTTCTAACATTGAGTCGATGATTTCTTGTACCGGCTCATATGATGCTATTGGGATCTTGTACAGTCGCACAAACGTGGGTGGCGCATTTGGATAGGTTGGGATACGCACCGTGTGGAAGCTGGTCAGGCCACAATCTAGGGGATCCTTTGCGAATGAGTTCTTGTATTTGCACAGCACCTCTTTGAGTCCTAGGCAATCCGCTTTGCTGTGGATGGCATCCGCCTCCCTCAGGATTTATTGCATCTGTGCATTGAATCCAGCATAGGGTTCCTCTGTTGCGGTGTCACTTGAAGGCTTCTGAGCTGTAGTATTCACTTTCACTGGTAGTCCTTTTTCCGGCTGTGTTGAGAAGGCATAGATCGCGAGGAATTTGTCGTTGGCGAGTTCCGATCGGCAGACGGTTTTTCTGGGTACTGGAAGGACAGAGGTGATGGCGATGATTTTGTTTGGTGTTATGAAGAACACTGTGTCGTCGTACTCGTTCAGCATGAGTTTGGCTGGTATGGGGCCTATAACAGGTACTGTCAACTTGAAGTCGTGGAACGCCTGGCTTATGAGCCATCCTATGTGACTGGCTTTGGGAATGTCAATGTCTGTGGCTGTACAGTTGTTGAACAGCATGAAACGATGCTTCGACAAAAGGCGTGGCTTCCAGGGTTAGCCCTAGTTTCACACAGATTCTGGAAGGTTGGAAGAAGTGTAATCAGTTGTTGAGGTTTTGGCCAGGTCGCATATTGAGGCGGACGCTGACACTTTTGCAGTATGTGGGTATTGTGACATGCTGTTCACTGATCATTGCACACGCATCCGGTATCGTTTGACCTGAGCGCAGGTTCCTGTGTGAGGCGGACGTCATTAGTTGAGGTGACGGGAGCCCAGATGACGTCGTTCAGCATATCCACGCAGGCGATGAGTCTGACCATGACGTCTGCTCCCATATAGATATTGTGTGGTAGGTTCGGGACAACAAGGAAATAATGGCTCAAGTTGCCTGTTATTCCATGTCAGATCCACTGTTCGTGTTGCCCTCGGTTGGTTTGGGATCTTGGCCAGATCCTCTGTCTTGGGATTGGGAGTTCCCGTTGACTCCCCATGTGCCTTTTCCTTTTGGATTTCCAGAGGAGTTTGACGGGTAGTTGTTCAGCATACTGCAGTCGGTTGGAAAGTTCAGCACAGTCTATCTTGCTGCGTTCCTTTTCTCGTGTCATAGCCGTTAGGGTTTCTCCTAGCTTGATAATTTCCTCTCTGGTGCCGTGTTCTTTCTCGTCATGCTCCTTCTTCTGCTCAGAAGCCTCACGCTCTAGTTGTTCTGCACGTGGTTGTGCTGCTCTAAGCTCCTGCTGGAGATGAGCGGCTTGCCTGTCGCTTATTTTGAGGGTAGCGATGAGCGTGTGGCTTAAAGGCCCTGTGATCTTAGCTAGTTCCTAGGGACTGTAGTTCTGGCCTGGATCTTGTTTCATGAGACTTGTTAGGTTTTCATCCGGCTGACTCTGTGTCTAGTTTTGCAGTATCTCGGCAGCCTTAGGTAGGAGGCTGTCGGTTGCGACACTCAGCCAGGTCTCCAGATCCTCCCAGTGACTGCCAGGATTCTAGGACCATGACTGACACAGACCAGAAGAGGAAGACAAATGAAACAAAACAAGTAAGGCAGACAGGTGTGCAAGTGTGCACTATCAAAGGTGGCTGAGGCGGAGTGTTGACGACCACGCTCCTCTGGTGGGCGTGCTACTGACTGGGAGTCTCGGTGCAAGGAACTAGTAGAGACACACAGATGGCACAGTTAGACAGAGGCAGAACAGAAGAACAAAACACAGAGTAAGGCTAGAGAAGTAATGGCTTGCTTTCACTTTCTTATAGGAGGATGTTCCCCCTTTTGTAAGAAAAGGTTGGAGCTACTAGTATCTTAAGAAAGACGGTTTGCAGACGATTCCAATGAAATGGTTTCGAACTGGGGTTTTCCCGATATCAAGTCTGTGATTGTTACTCGCTTTTCTCCGGGTGAGAAAACAGTAACAATGACAGTATTGAAGGGTTTTCTTTGTTTTGTTATATACAGTGCCCTCCATAATTATTGGCACCCCTGGTTAAAATGTGTTCTTTAGCTTCTAAAAAAAAATCTGTTTTGTTCAAAATAACATACGACCACAATGGAAAAAAACAGGAACTTCCAACCTTTAATTCAAGTGCATTTATTCAGTGGAAAAAAATCCCACATTAAGAAATAAGTATTTTACATCAAATCATAGGTGCCACAATTATTAGCACCCCTGATACTTTGTAAAACCCCCTTTTGCCAGCAAAACAGCACCTAATCTTCTCCTATAACGTTTCACAAGATTAGAGAACACAGAAAGAAGGATCTTCGACCATTCCTCTTTGCACAATGTCTCTAAATCATCCAATGACCTGACTCCTCTCCTCTGCACTCTCCTGTTCAGCTCACTCCACAGGTTTTCAATGGGCTTGAGGTCTGGGGACAGAGATGGCCATGGGAGGAGCTTGATTCTGTGTGTGGTGAACCATTTCTTTGTAGATTTGGCCACATGTTTTGGGTCATTATCTTGCTGAAAGATCCAGTGATGACCCATCTTCCGCTTTCGGGCAGAGACCACCAGATTTTGCTTTAAAATGTCCTGGTATTTCAAAGCATTCATGATGCCATGCACTCTAACAAGGTTCCCAGGGCCTCTAGAAGAGAAACAGCCTCACAGCATCACCGATCCTCCCCCATACTTCACAGTGGGCATGAGGTGCTTTTCTGCATACTCATCTTTTGTGTTCTGCCATACAAGCTTAGAGTGTTTGTTGCCAATCTTGCTCTCATCTGACCAAAGAACATGGTCCCACACTGCATGAAAAGAGGTGTATCTGTACTAGGAAACTCCCATATACACCACTGATTTTCGGAAGTATCTACAAGTATCACTGACCGTATACATCAAATTCCACCAGGATTGATACCAATTCGGATGTATCTCACTGAGGAATCCTTCCATGGTACAGCCATTTGTTGCCATGGCAAATAATCCACTCAAGGACTTTGTCAGGAGACCTTCACACCTCCAGCTCCATTTGCATTTTACACCTTTGCACAACTCTGCTCTTCCCTATTGGTTTATTCATCTCTACTTTGATTGGTTATTTTTTAAAACACTCACAAAACCCTGTCATCTATTGGGACATTACCAAACTCAATTTTATTCAGCCCAACCCAAGCCCTCATAACTTAGTGACTTGATTGGTTATTGGGCAGGTATGTAGATGGACCCTATCCACCCCCCCCTCCCCAACAGTACTATACATCCCCTACATCATTTAAAAATGACAATAGAACTGATTTATTAAAATCAATAAGAATTTTTTTTAATTAAAATCAAATCAAACACTAAGAAAGATACAAAGCAAAGTAAAAATAAGGGGTAAAAAACAAAATATGGAAAAAAATGAACAAATGTGCATGTATGAAGGTGCAATTAAATTAAAAGCAATACTAAAACAAACATGCACCAGTGCTTGCTAGATGTACAAAATAAATGTCCTTATAGCTCATTCCCATTAGATATTACACGCTGACGACATGGCACGCAATGGCATCCTCCTCATCAGACATCAGCTCCAGCATTGCAGTCTGCCACAATTCTCTCTCTGCATCTGTGTGAACCATCCTACACCTGGACTCCAGCAACTGCAAAACACACCATACATTAATCCCTAAAAACACTCAGATGTACCAAACTTAATACATACAGTAGATGATGTACACTTACTCATCTTTGTCAGTTTTTAGCCCCTGTCTTAATGGAGTCTCTTAGCTGAGACTTTCCTGGCCGAGACAAAGAGTATTTCCTCTGCAATGTCTCATAGTAAGTCCTGTAACATGCTGGATAAAAAAATGATAAAAAAAATCAGATAAGTGACAGAAACAATTCAAATAATTTGAGGGACAAAAATAAAGGGACATGAAAATAAATAGAATAATAATTTCTGATTATCCTTTATACACTCTGCATCAGCAAAAGTCAACTTTAATTCCTCCAGCAGATACGTCATCACCGCCTGATTATGAAGTAAACTTATTCTGTGTGGAAAGAGTCGTGTCATTAATTACATTTAAAATAATTATGTAAAACCCCATACATAGCAGGTAAAGAAACAACATTCTTACCCAGGTTGTGGATCATATTTATGTGGGTTGTTTTCTGAATTATGGAGGCTCCTTACAGTTTCCTCTAATGTTGACGTAAAAACACTTTAATATATACATTTTTGTCACATCATATTTATACCCCAGGGAAGCAAGAAGTGATAAATTACTAATTAAATGTTCCTATTACTTTTGTAAACTACTGTAGAAGTGACAAACATACTTCAATTACATTTATTTTCTAGGAATTGTTAGGGGTGCCAATAATTGTGGAACAGGTTATTTTATGAAAAATAATTATTTGTTAGTCAGGGATTTTTATTTCCCCATAAAATTCACTTTATACTCACATTAAATTTTTCTACAATTTTTACTGTGACAATATGCTTCTGCAATAAAAACTGAATAAATTTTAAGGCTTTTAACACATCTTAACCAGATGTAACGACTCCAATCTGCGTTGTGTATAACTACTGCGACAATTGACACTATTTCACGCCTTGGATGGTATTTTTAATTCTGATAAAATACATTTAAATGTAGTGGTCAATTTCACAGCAGTCTTACAAGAAGCTCTATTACAACCACTCTCTTGCTTGGCGCGAATATTAATCTTAAACTTTTTAGCAATAGTAAATACACAACTGGTTTAAACAGTCTACAGGCTCTTGATCTTACACGACTTAGTGACATTTCAGCAGAAAATTTACGGACCCTAATATCAGATCCTGAATTGGTTTCAACATGGCGACCAATATTAGTCCTCGTAGCACTCAAAGAAATAAGTGCAGATATTTTAGTTTGCAGATGATTCAGGTAAACTCCTGTCCATACCCCTTGTAACCTCATGACCCTCAGGTCATGCTACAATTCATTAGACTGAGTCACATTCACAGCCTTTATAGGCTCGAAAACATCTGTAGCTTCTCCAACATCATCTGTGCTTGCATCATTCATGCCATTAGAAGGTAGCTGAGACACCCACTCTCGTGTCCTGTAATTGGAAGCATCCTCAGGCACATCAGCACCCACAGAATCAACACCCTCAGTGTTACTCAGATGATTTTCGGTTCTTATTTTCCAAGGCATCATCAGGAAGTGGAAGAAAGTTGACTGGCATTATAAGGTTACGATGTACAGTCTTCACAACACCAGTATGACTGTGCTGAATTCTGTAGGTGTGACTGTCTTTGTTAAGTCCAACAACAGTGTACGTCATATCCTCCCACAAATCAGCCAGTTTCCGTTTCCCACATGCCCCCTTGTTTGCAAGCAAAACTCAATCACCAACATCAATTGGTCCTCCCTTGACCCTTCTATTGTACAAGTCAGCATGTCTCTTCAGCTGTTTCATGGCAGATGATTGTGCGACGTGCATTGCATCCTTCATATCTTTTCGAAGAGCTTGGACATAACTGTCATAGTTCACAACATCAGGATTGTCCAGAACATTTTCGATCACCAGGTCCACAGGCAGCCGTGGAACTCTCCCAAACATCAACAGAAAAGGAGCATATCCTGTCGTCTCATGGATGGTGCAATTATAAGCGAAAGTTAGAGATTTGAGTACCTGGGGCCATTTGTGCTTGGTCTTTGCTGGCAGAGCACGTATCATACTTCCCAGAGTTCTGTTCATCCTCTCACACGCTCCATTACCCATTGGATGATAGGGAGTTGTCCTCGATTTCTGAACTCCAGCGACAGTTAACAATTCAGCAATCAGGGCACTCTCGAAGTTAGCTCTTGAGAGACTTTAGACTGCCCTCTAAGGTGCTCAGGAACTTCTACTCCTGCACCATAGAGAGCATTCTGACGGGAAACATCTCAACCTGGTTTGGGAACAGTACCATGCAGGACAGGAGAGCCCTACAGAGGGTGGTTCGATCAGCTGAACGTATCATCTGTACCAAGCTCCCTGACCTTCAGATGATCTACAACAAGCGGTGCTGGACCAAGGCCAGGAAAATAGTGAAAGACCTCAGTCATCCCAGCAACGGACTGTTCTCTCTGTTGCGGTTAGGAAAGCGCTTCCGCTCCCTGAAGGCCAACACAGAGAGACTGAGGAGGAGTTTCTTCCCGCAGGCTATACGAGCTCTCAATCACAACACCACATAGGACCTACCACTCACACACTTGCACATTTTGCACACCTCAGGACTGCAGACTTTTTAACTTTTACTTTTTACCGGGACGCACAACCGGTTTACACATGCACACACATTTGCACACTTACACATTTTGCACCCTGTGAAGTTGAACTTCACTACATTCTGCACTGGTCTGCACTACACCACATTTCCATTACATTTCAATTACTATATCCACTATTTTATTAGATATTCTTTAACTTCTTCATATTTATCTTATTCAAATACTTTATTTCATTTTTATTTTTATTCTTATTCTGTATATTTTGTAAATAAGTGTTTATTTTAAATATCTTATTTCTTTTTTGTTTTAATATTGTAGGTCAATAGCAGTCGTATAAGCATTTCACTTCATCTCATACTGTGTATGACTGTGTATGTGACAAATAAAATTTGAATTTGAATTGAATTTTGAGTGAATTTGGCCTGGGAAACCATAGACACAGAAGTAATTATGCCACAGTTGATGTGCAACAGCTTTGGCAGACTGATTTGAACACAAGAAAGCACTGTCCATCTTAATGAAGTGGTCGGTCACAACTAGCACATCCAGAGACCGGTTGACAGAGTCCTCCGCCGACCAGATGTCTATGCAGACAAGTTCAAGAGGTTTCGTCGTAACGATGTTCTCTAACGGTGCACGACCCTCTGGTTCTGGTGTCTTGCTGACCACGCATCGACGACAATACCTCACATATTCCCTCACATCCTTCTCCAGGCCATGCCAAAAGAACCTTTGTTGAGTAAGATACAGAGTCCGCCGCTGACCTTGATGTCCTGCTTGGTCATGAACTCCTCTCAACACCACCGTTTTCACTGCATCAGGTACAACATACAGGTAGGTTTTCCTTTTGGTAACGCTGTTCTTTGAAACCCTGTACAACACACTGTTTCTTATCACTAATTTCCCCCAGTGTTTCATAAGTCTCAAGACAGTTGTGGGTTCATTCAGTTGTTCTCTTCTGTTGGGTCTCCGTCCTCTCTCGACAAAGTAAATCACTCTGCTCAAAACACTGTCGTCCTGTTTTTTTTTATTAGCTGGTCATGGGACATCACATCAACAGCAGTTGATTCAAATGGCATTACTGCCTGTGGGAGGTGAGGCAACAACAAGGCGTGTGACCTGACTGCTTCCACTTTCTGCACTGACATCATACCTGATAGGGAGACTCTAGCATTATGACAGGCGACAGCCATGCCTTCAGTATCAGAAGTACTGCCAAAGGGGTGAGTAGACCAACGGAAGACATCTTGGACGTGGTCTGTGTGCATCTGCAGCTTCTGCCAATAACTCGCTGTAAGGAACTCTCGTGAGACAATGGAGTACACTCGGGTGCACAAAGGGCTCACGGCTTAGGGCGTCAGCAACCACATTCTTTGGACCAGGAACGTACTTGATGTCAAACTTATAAGGCGCTAACTTAGGAACCCATCTATGTTCACAAGCATCCAACTTAGCTTTGGACAAAATATATGTCAATGGGTTGTTGTCTGTCCAAAGTGTGAATTTCTGACCCCTGAGTCAATGATGGAATTTGTCACAGATAGCCCATTTCATAGTGAAAAACTCTAATCGATGTGCAGGTTATCGTGACTGTGCATAGGTAAGTGACTTGCTTGCAAAGGCAACAGGTCTAGCCTTTGTTCCATCAGCTGGAAGCTGGAACAAAACTGCCCCGAACCCATTGCTTGAAGCATCTACTGAAAGCAAGAAAGGCTCATCAAAATTTGGATGCCAACACGACTTGATCAAGCAAAGCCTGCTTCAAATTTGTGAAATGCAGTCTGAAGCTGACAACTCTCTCCGACACAAACGATTCCACTATCCACATGGTGCTTTTCTTCCAGCAGTAAGATTGAACAGTGGTTTGGCAATAGACGAACAGTCTTCAATAAACTGTTCGTAAAACACTACTATACTGAGGAAAGACCTTATTTTCTGCCGACTGGGGGCATTGGTACTCTCATCCATAAGATCATCCTCAGTGACAGAAGTAATGGCTTTGACTTTTTCTGGATTGGTAGCAATACCATCTGCACTAATAATGTGGCCCAAACATTTCACAGAACTCCGCAAGAAATGACAGTTCTTTGGAGCAAGCTTAAGATTATGGGTCTTCAAACACTTGAACATCATTTCCAGGGGCTCTAATGCCAGCTCTTCCGTGTGTGCAAACACTAAAACATCGTCCAGATAACATAATAGGCTGATGCAATTCTGATCCCCGAATATTGTCAACATCATCCGCATGAAGGTGTCCGGACTGTTACACAGGCCCTGTGGTAAGCGGTTATATTCATATAATCCAAATGGTGATGTAAACGCTGGTCATCTTCATGCACTTCTACATTATAGCAACCAGACGTAAGGTCCATTGTTGAAAATTAGGCATTTCCACCCATCGCAGCAAGAACATCTGCCTGATGTGGAAGTGCATCCTTGATTGTGCCAGCGTTAATCCAACGAAAAATCTGTACATATTCTTAAATCACCTTACTTTATCCAGATAAGGACAAGAGGCGATGCAAACTCACTACAAGATTTTCGTATGATTTTACGTTCTTCCATCTCATTCAAAGCTTGACGAAGCCTTTCATACTGATTTGAAGCAAGTCGTCGATACGGCAACCGAAAAGGCTTGTCGTCACTCAGACGAATACGGTGAATAAAACCAGTTGCCTTCCCACAGTCCAACTTGTTTCTGGAAAAGATAGACTGGTACTGAGAGATAAGTTGAAAAAGTTTTGCTTTGCATTCCGCAGACACATTACAAGACTTAACATCCAAGTCAGCTAAGCCTAAGTCATATAAGACTGCCGTGCCATCTGCAGTACCGGAGTCGTTTAATTCAGATTTGGTCAGCAAGTTTAAGGCATCTGTTACACTCATCTCATCCTGCCTGTCAGTTAACACGTCAACTATTCTCTGAATTTTCTGTTCAAGATCCAGCAAGCGACCATCAGGAAATTTAGAGTAGTCGAAATCCTGCAATGCCATGCAAGGGAAAGCATCTGCAAGAGTAGAATTTCTATTCAAGGTAATTGTCTTTTCCGAAGGGCGGAAACCCCCTTTGAGCGGAACCCATCCATCTTTACGAATCAAAGCTACCGTCTTTCTAACCAACACTGACCTGGCCTCGATTTTACTCTGCTGGGCTCTAGAACAGCACTGCCAGCTGAGATGTCATGAGTGCTCTCAGTAAGTCTGCCCCAAACTAGATTTTCAGTTATAGGTTCGAGAGACACTGCCTTTTTCACCTTTCCTGTTCCTAAAAAATCTGGGACAGTACCATTTCTCTACATTGGCTAACAGATCAAGCAGCTTGCTTTGCTCAGTGTTATCACACTCACGTTCAGACACATTTACTAGTAATTCTGTAGAACTTCTTAGCTGATGGATCAGATGTTTCAAGAGATTACTGCCTAGGATTAGATCATCACCCTGGCCTTCAACTACTAATGTTGGAACAGTGACATGACATCCATACACATTCATTTCCAATTTGCTCATTCCTACAGGTTTTGTTCTGGTGCTTCCACATCCGACCAAAACAACTTCTGTTGGGGCAAGTGAAAGGTCTTGCAATACACCAGCAGTCAACAATTTCGGTAAAAGCTTGGAGCTCATTGTACAAGCCATTGACCCAGTGTCGAGCATTGCTTTTGCCTTAACTTGCTTGCCAATAATCACTGTAGTGAAGAACAGATCATCATATGGCTCCAATTTCTGTATATTTTGCAAGACGACTGTACATTCAGAGCTATACTCTTCACATATACTTTTATATACTGATTCCAGGTCATAATTGGAAGATGATGGGGGATCATCAATTGGCCTTACACTCACCCCCTCCACATGCAGGCCTATTAGTTTCCCATACATTATGGGATTTTACAGTATCAGACTCTGGTGTCATACTGACAGTGCAGGCTTTAGCTTTAGGACATTCTGCACGTGCATGACCTGCTTTGTAACAAAGAAAACACAGATGATTTGCTCTGCAGTGGAAATGGGTGGTATGGCCAACATCTCCACACACTTCACATGGTAGAGTAGGTCGTTGTCTGTTTCTTTGCATCTTAGGCAGATGTCGCTCTGTACTGGTCTGATGTCTTGGTTGCCCGTTCTTCAAGACACGTTCCAACATTGCTCCAAGATTTGTCCCATGGGGTCAGTGGGCTCTTTAAGTGGAGTATGACGCATAGCACATTCTGGTATGACAGTTGTCTTAACCTTTGTTTCAGAAGATTGAACAGCAACTTCCTGTTTCAAAAGAGTGATGGCTGGGGATACTCTGAGCACAGAGCTACACCTTTTCTCTGCACCATACTCTTCCAAACGTGCATGAACACCAGCTGCTATCCATTGCTCTGCAGGTCTGCACTAGAATATAAGAGAAAGCTCAGGGTCAGGACAATGTCTGATGAACATTACGGTGAGCTCACGGGACAGATCATCTGTCTTCTTATTCTGTCTCTTTAAACAGTCCTCTGCCATGTCCATGGCTCTATTTAGTCTGAGCCAGTAATCAAAAGGGTCCTCATCATCTTGTGGAAGTGTGCCATAAAAATCAGCTAAAGGCATGCTGGAATAAGCTTTGTCACTGAAATGTTTCAGTAAATCGAAAATAGGGCTTGGACCTTTGCACAAATCAATGGAAGGATTACTGCGCAAACCCACGGTCACAACTTCTCGTGCACGCCCCATAAGTCTACTCATAACTTCATCAACTTGTTCTTCAATTGGTGTCCCGATTTTGCGCAAATACGATAGCACTGTGGTTTCTCACTTATGGATTGTGAATGAGTCAGCTCGGTCACCCCTAAAACAGAAAGGTTCTTTGATTTCAGATTTTCGAACTCTCTTTAACACATAATTCCACACTACTATGCCCACATACTTTCGACTAAGCAGGAAGCAATGCTCTCCCCAATAGAGCGTCCCATACGCTCTACCATCTCCACTATTATTTCCATTGACACATTGCCTCCCATCAAACTTGGCTGTTTTCGTGCACATTCACTTAACAGAGGTGGTGGATGACTTAGCTTTACATTTATGTCTTGTGCAGTCTCTAAATCAACCATGGGAGTAGATGTGACAGGAGAATAAACTAATCTACCTCTCTCCACTGATGACATAGGTGAAAACATGAAAAGCCCTCTACCCCTTCCAAAACTGTTGTTTGACTCCATTTCTAACACTGACAATAGCAATATAAAAAAATTATGTTATCACAAAATTTAAGAATAACACTCTCAAGGAGATGATAAACAAATGCAAATATATCCTAGATTCAGAGCTCAAAGTCCAATCAGGATGTATCAGTGCAATTTTACAATTTCTAGTATAAATCTCTTCAATTAATCTTTAACCAATAATGCCCCCCCTTTTTAAAAAGATATTAAATATTAAAATTTTGAATATTAATCTTAAACTTTTTAGCAATAGTAAATACACAACAAAACACAGTTTGTAACTTACAATAATCTATAGTAGAGCATGTACCTGATAAAAGACATTTAAATGTAGTGGTCAATTTCATAGCAGTCTTACAAGAAGTCCTGCAATGACATTAACAATTAAAATATAATTTTTCAACAAGAAAGAAGAAAAGTACATCGTCAAAATATAAAAAGAGCAGAAAGTTTTTTTTCCAAGAGCACTCACCAATTACAACCACTCTCTTGCTTGGCGCGAATATTAATGACCTAACTGGAAGCAATTTCCAACATGGCGCCAGCCAATGAACAGAGAGTGCAGGTTGATTATTATTAAAGGGCTATACACACAAAAATTCAAGCAAGTGGAAGCACCTTTTTTAAACCTGGGTGCCAATAATTATGGAGTGCACTGTATAAAATAATAAAGGAAAAGGAAATTTTCATAAAGGTTGGCGACCATACGCAAAAAGGAAACGCTTTTATATGTTTGTTTGCGTTTTGATGGACGCCTGTTCATCCTCTGGTTAACCTGTTTAGCCTTCGCTTGGTAGGATCTCAGTGGAAAAGGGAAGATATGGTGAGAGTCAGGTGCTTTGAACTTAAGAATTCACATTTCATCACTATATTAGTTTCTAAAGTTCTCTGCTTTTGTAACTTTCACAGGTACAATTCTAAAATAGCGGCAGTAGTCAGGTTGAGGAAGAAGGAAAAAGAGAAGAACGAAGTGTGGGTTTTCGTTTTAAGGTTAGGATGCTTATCAAGATGGCAGAGTGGGGCGTTATTGGATCAATGCGCCTGGGCACTTGCAAGGTAAAAACTGAGATTAAAATTAATTCCATTTTTAAAAAATATTACACAGACCTTTATACCTCAGAGTGCGATGCAGAAATACTGAATGACCAGAACCCTCTTGATCAACTACCATTCCCCTGTGTAAATGAAGACCCTACAAATGATCTTGGCAGATCGGTGTCTACCAAGGAAGTGCAATCAATTTACTTCAAAATGGCAAATCGCCTGGCCCTGATGGTTTTACCATCTAATTATTTAAAACCTTCTCTTCTGTCTTAGCCCAAATACAGCAGAGAGTATACAATGAGGCTTTTTCTTTGGGTCGGCTTCCAACAACCATGTCTGAGGCATCCATATCGCTCTTGCTAAAGAAAGATAAAGATCCACTGCTCTGCAGCAGTTACAGGCCAATTTCTTTGTTGAATGTGGATTTTAAAATCTTATCTAAGATCCTTGCGCTTCGTCTTCAACAAGTACTGCCTGCTGTTATTTCCCCAGATCAGACAGGCTTCATGACTGGTAGACACTCTTTTTATAATACCAGGAGACTTTTTAATACTATCCTCTCGTCGAGCTCTGACAATGCCGAGGTTCTGTTATCTTTAGATGCAGAGAAGGCGTTTGACAGGGTTGAATGGGGGTATCTGTTTTTCATTCTACGCAAATTTGGTTTCAGCTCAAACTTTATAGCTTGGATTCAGTTATTGTATGCCGCCCCGGTTGCATCGGTGCATACCAATGCGACACATTCTAAAACTTCCCTTGCTCCGAGGTACACGACAGGGCTGCCCTCTTTTGCCCCTGTTGTTTGCTTTGGCAATGGAGCCATCTGGCTGCGAGGTGAGGAAGGGTTTGAGGGCATTACTCGATTTGGAACTTCTTATAAATTATCCCTTTATGCAGATGACCTACTCGTATATATATAATCCCATTTCATCACTAACACCAATTCTGCAAATTTTTTACTTGTTTGATAAATTTTCAGGTTACAAATTGAATCTTCAAAAAAGTGAGTTGTTTCCAATCAATCCGGCAGCTGAGATGCTGTCTAGATACCCTTTTCCTTTTAAATGGGCCCAGGAGGGATTCAGATATCTGGGTGTTTTTGTTGCTAAAGCAGTTACGGTTATTTTCAGGAAAAATTTCAATGCTTTATTAGAAGCTTACAGGGAAGATATACAGAGATGGTCCTCTCTTCCAATATCGCTAATTGGTCGTATTAATTTGGTCAAGATGACAATTCTGCCTAAATTCTTATATCTTTTCCAACATATACCCGTTTATATTGACAAGTCTTTCTTTGTGACTTTGGACCAGACAACTAACTCTTTTTGTGGCTTGGAAAACATGCACGAATTAGAAGAAAAGTTCTTGAACTTCCGAGGTCGAAAGGGGGTCTTGCTTTACCAAACTTTCAACATTATTACTGGGCTTGCAATATTAGCAAGCTTTTATATTGGACTAACACTTCTAGAGTCTCTGAACATCCTATTTGGGCCCAAATGGAATTGTCATCTAAATTTTCCCTTTACTCACTGATTTGTTCTCAGCTTCCTATAAGCATTAAAAATGTCTGACAGCTTAGTGGTGACCAATACTCTTAGAAATGGGATACTTTTAGAAAACATTTTGGGTTAATCACTCCATCGGTTCTTTCGCCCGTAGCAAACAATATATCCTTTCTACCATCATGTACGGATGCAGTTTTTCTTGACTGGCCCTTCAAGGGTCTTGTATCTATCAGGGATTTGTATGATAAAGGTAAATTCAGATCATTTTCGGAGTTGTCAGGAAAGTTTAATCTTCCCAAGACACATCTTTTCCGTTTCTTTCAGATTAGACATTTTGTACAAAATCAGTTTCCTCAGTTTCCTAACCTTCCTCCTGATTCGAAAATGGACACCATTCTTGCTCTTAATCCACATAATAAAAGGTTAATCTCTATCATTTACGAATCAATCAGCACGTTAAATACTGACTCCACTGAATCAATGAAGAATGCATGGGAGCAGGAACTTGGTGTTGCTATGAGCGAAACAGAATGGAATAACGCACTCTGTAATAAATTCTTCCTCAATATGTGCACGACACCGACTGATACAGTGCAAGATTCTTCATAGAGCACACTATACTAACGCCAGATTAGCCAAAATATACCAAGACAGAAATGACACTTGCAATAGGTGCAGACAGTCTCTGGCAAATCACACGCAGATGTTCTGGTCCTGTCCAAGTTTGACAGAGTTCTGGTCTAAAATGTTTTATACTTTCGAAAAGTCATTCGGATTGTCAATCACCCCAAATCCTTTAACAGCTCTATTCAGAATTCCTTTTGACTCAAACTTATCCTAGACAATCCAAGCTGTTGTTGCTTTCACCACACTATTGGCCAGGAGGCTTATTCTCCTCAAGTGGAAACATGCTTCCCCTCCTTCTTATGGGAGATGGATAAAAGAAATTCTTTCATGTTTAAAACTAAAAAAAATCCACTTTTCTTTAAAAGGGTCCTTACAAACCTTTTATAAAACATGGGAACCAGTGTTAAATTATATTGATACTATTGATCTGTTACATGAAGATGCAGTAGAGGATTCATTTTTTTTCTGTCTCTTTTTCTTCTGTTTGTTTGGTTGTTTGTTTTTGTTCGGTTTTGTAGTTAGGGTTGGAGAAGGGAGGGCTGGATGGGTTGGAAAGTAGAAATTTGAAATGCATGTTTTGTATATTTACTATGTTGTATCTTTGTTAAATGCCAATAAATATATTTGGGGGGGGGGGGGAAATGAGTTTGGGGTGAAGTAATATTCAATAGAAAATATGATTAACATTTATATATAAAAAGAGTGCAGGTAGTTTTAAACAACATTAAGCTTAATTCAGCAAATTTGAATAAACATTTAATTTATTTTACTCAATTTTTGTTGAAAATTCTTAGACAAAATATATTGAGTAGAAATTAAGTGAGGAAAATTAAAGTCACAAAAAAAGGATGGATTTATCTCAAAAGACACTCTGATTTTAATTAACTTCCACTTCCGCCTGCATCACATGGTCATTGCCCATAGGAGCTTGTTGGATTGCCTACATTTAAAGTAAAGACCTCAAGGTAAGATGTTTTGCCTTTATTTTTAATGAATACATTTCTAGTAGCAATGTTGGTGTAATGAAATTTGACAGATTAACATTAGTTAAATTCATTGCACATGAGCTGCCAAAATTAAAAGCTACTATAGTTAACAAGTGCTTAAAGTATCTTTAAGTAACTGAAGCCATGTTAACGCTAAAGTTATGTTAACTTATTGGTGCTGAATTTGCGGAAAACAAAGTAATTGCATTCTGTTTGTGTGTTGTAACAGAGGAGTGTGACAGACATCTTGATTTGATTCAGGCCATGGTTAGGACTGAGGAAGGCTGTCTAACTATATAAATCTGTTAAGAACTTATACCCTTCTAATTTAAAATTATAAAGCGTGACACTAATGTCCCCTTCTATATTTTACCAATTCTGTAGTGGCAGCCTTGTATCTCTTTCCCCTACCCCTCGTCAAAGTATGATTAGCAAAATTGCCACATGTGAGACTACAAAATGCACAAAACAGGTCAAATAAACGTAAGTAAGTCATGGTTAATTTTTGGCGATTTTGATATTTTATTTAATGACTAAATTTAAACAATGTTAAAAAAAAAAAACTTTTCCTATTTCCATTTCAACACGCTCAAGTTTTTCTTTTTCAAACAATCATTTGCATGTGTTCGTTTGAACGTGCAAACCCTCTCTCTCATTGGACGAGAATCTCTCCAGCAAGTCAGGTCTTCTTAACCCGGGCACCTGTTAGTGTGCTAACTGAGTCAAAAATGTTAGCTTAAAGTCAGACAAAATGCTGAGTGAAATGGCAGCCTCAACTTCGCCAGCGGCTTGTCAGGTGAGAAGAAAGGAGAGATGATCTAGGTGTTTGTATAACGTTAGGGTAAATGTTATCATGTTTTAGTGACTGCTTCGCCTTTGAAACCAGTGATAATCACCCCAGAGCGGGTCTATCACTCTGTGTATCCGGGTGTCGTAAGTTAATGTTAGTTATAGGTAATATTAGCCACTGCAGACCTCTCGGTAGTAATTAGCATAGGTGCTATTCCTGTGTTGTGTGTTGGATGCCACAAGTGGGTACTTGTCTGCCTGAAATTTGCTAACATGACAAGCTTTCTAAAATATCTACTGTACATGACATACAGAACCAGTCAAATGTTTGTACACATTTAACTGAATGTGAAAGTGTGTCATAACTTTTGACTGGTACTGTATCTGAATCTAACATGTTTAAAATATCTTTTGTCATAGTCTTTAACATTTCACTGAGTTAATTCTGATAAGTTCCCTGTTACGTGTTTTATACTATTAGTGACTGTAATTTGAATGTATGAACAAAAACATTTTTTGCACACTTTTACAGGTGCATGCAGTCTCT
This sequence comes from Clarias macrocephalus, assembly GCA_011419295.1. NCBI lineage: Eukaryota > Metazoa > Chordata > Actinopteri > Siluriformes > Clariidae > Clarias > Clarias macrocephalus. The sequence continues at coordinate 21,437 of JAAGKR010006398.1, read as the reverse complement.
GACAGGGATTTATATCCACCATACGTACAATGTGTCAGGTATTTTGTCATCAGACTGGACTGTATGATGTTATTGACAGTAAGGACCAGACGTTTTTGGACAGTGACATAATTTTGGCTCTGGACACCACAACAATGGATTTGGAATGAAAAATTGTGCTTAAAGTGTAATAGCTTTAAACACAATAGCTTTAATTTTAGGGCTTGGCCTTCCTATTTTTGACAGCTGTTCTAAAGGGGTTTTTCTTCAGAAGAGGAGAATTCTTCTGTAATCCATCACAGTTGTTTTCCATGGTCTTCCAGAATGTTGATGTTCCTGAGCTCACCAGTCCCTTTTGTCTTTTTAAGAATGCACCAAATAGTGAATTTGCCCACACCTAATGTTTTTATCTCTCTGATGGATTCGTTCTAGTTTTTTAGCCTAATGATGCTTGTTCTCCTGCAGTAACAGGTCTTTTCACATTGCCAGTTGACAGCAACAGGATCCAAATACAACACTTAAACTCTAGACCTTTTATCTGCTGACTTGTTAATGAACTCAAGAGGAAATGCACACCTGGCTGAGGAGCAAGCTGTCCCAATATTTTTGGGCCACCCAAAATAAGTGTCTCTGTACGTAAATGTCTTATTACTTCAGGGTAAAGCTTATTTTGCAATCTATTTTCTTGGAGAGAAAGGTATTACAGTAACTACAGTATTAATTACAGTAAGATAATATTGGAGTTTTTTTTTTCTTTTTTCTGCCATTTCAGGCCCCAAACAACCCAAGCATCAACATGACAAGGGATCTTATGATGTGCTGCTTGATGGAGTACATAAGGGAACAATATCAACTCAAAGAGTATGATGTAAGTGAAATAAAAATGTAAAATCAGTAGAAAGTGCTCTCTAGCTCTTGCTGGCTCTTGAAAAGGGCATACAGATTTTTATTGACTTAAGCCATAACTAAATTTCTCTTAAATAAATGGAAAATGATTGTGTTTTAGCATGTAATCATTCAGTTGTGTCAAAAGTTAAGGCTGTTTAGCATTTTCATTAAGGGATGTTAAGGACAACTGCAGTAATATGTTATCTGCAAAATGTTTTTTTGGAAAGTGATATTTCTCTTACTATTTCTGTTCATACATTGTTAAAAACAACTTTATTTTTATATACATATTTGATTACTTGCCAAATTGACATTTTTGTATATGAGATTTTACACTGAGAATACAACTGAGACAAGATGCATACTTGATTATGATAGAGATCATGTTTCATGAATAATTTACTCAGGACGTCTAAAGTGATGAGACAAAGTAAGGTATGGTAAACTATTCATCAGTACATAAGGAGTAACACCAAGAGAATGTGGATTATGTCTACATGAATGGATATTTTTTAAAAGATTCAGTTTACAGCTATTTAGAGAGGTTTCCAATCTTGATACATATTTTTTTGTTTTTCCAGAATGCTGATGGAGACAGAGTGTTGGATGACCTTGCAACACAAATGATGAAAATTTTTATTTTAAACCTTTGCCAAACCGTTTTAAAACAATGTTTTATATATTTAAAAGTCTGTTGTAAAGCAATAGTCATGTGCCTGCATAAGCACTTAATCTCGTGCATACTGCCTGTTTCAAGGCCTCTTCATAACATGTGTTCAGAAGTTTTGTAGCTTTAATGAGGCTTCAGCCAAGTTGCAAAAATAAATGATTTCACATTGTTACATATTTTGTGACTTTACTTACATGTCAATTTCTTGGTACTGTAATTTATTTAAGTAAATTGTAGTTATTGCAGTAAAAATTAAGCGGGAAAAGTGAGTTCTATTAAGCAGCATAATGCAAAAATATGATTTTACAATATTAATTTATTTAGTCATCTTGAATCATTTACACTTGGATATTTCATAAATATTTATATATTTTACATATATGTTAATATAACATACATTTATTTAGGATAGATATTCAGTATATATCAATTACATTTTAATAAAATTATTAGTAGATTGAAACTAATTTAGGCGGAATAATGAGTAAGTGTGAAACTTGTTTTTGTTTAAATTGCTTTATATTTACTTAATGCATTTGATTACATGAACTCAAAATTTACTATATTAGTAAATGCAACACAATTTATGATTTTGTTTTGATTAAATTTAAATAAATTTTAACATTTTATTTTAATAATTTACTCAAACTTTCGACACTTAAAATCTACTAATTGTTTTAAGTGTCACTTTGTTGCCTCAATTTTTTTGAGCAACCAGTGGTCAAATTTTTTTGTATATATCAATTACATTTTAACAAAATTCTTAGTAGATTGAAACCAATTTCAGACCAGATAATGAGTAACTGTAAAGCTTTAAATTGCTTTATACTGACTTAATGCATTTGATTACATCAACTCATAATTTCCTATATTTTTACTAAATGCAACACAATTTAGCTGTTGCTTTTATCACAATGGATTTAATATTTTTATTACATTTAAGTAAATTATTTAATGGATTTTACTCAATAATTCGGCACTTAAAATATACTAATTATTTTAAGTATCACTTTGTTGCCTCAATTTTTTTGAGTAACCAGTGGTCAAATTTTTTTAGAGTGTGGTTGTGGTGTTCTAGGAAAATATAATATAATATTCAGGAAATAAACTGGTTTAAGGATCCAAAAAGGGCCCCAAGATTCCTTTTGGAGTTTTGCTAACTGGATGGCTGATGTGCTTATATCCTAGGCTCAGTGATGAGCTGGGTTGACTCAGTCGGAGCCCAGTGGTAGGGTCCACCTCCTGAGCGCATCAGGTGAGCTCCTGTAAGGCCCTATCAAACACTCTGTCCCACCGTTTCGCTGTGAACCTCTCAAACAGCGTGGGGAACCGTGCAAGGTTTGGGGAAGGTACGTCAATGACTAACTGGCCTGAGAGCGAATGGGCTAAACCTGGGGCTACCCATCAATAGCTACCAAGTGATATGTCCATGCCTTCGCCCAGTTAGTCGTTGTTGACTTCTCCGTTGCACGATTGCTGATGCCTGCTGTGTGCTCACAGTGCAATATTGGGGCCAAGATATTTGGTTACACCCCCAGCCAGCACAAGGTTAAGTCAGAACGGGTGACTCGCCGCTGTCACTCACCGTGAGGACAACAGTCACTGCACCAATCAAGAACTAGGGGCAGCGCCATCAACTACCAGGCTTAAGCGAAGGGAAACCTATGAGGTTTGGGCCCAGTTAGTTAAAACTGAGTGAGAAAGGCTAAGTCTGGATAGGATGGAAACTTGGTTTCAGCAAGAAATTTGAAGTGAAAATTATGAATTGTTCATTCACAACCGAAAGATGCTATGTGCTAACCGCTAGCCTTCGATGCTACTAGCATGGATGCTACATGCTGCCATGTAAATGCGCTAGCCTTAGTTGCTATGGTGACGTTAATTTCACGGTCGTTGCTATGGTGATGTGTACCGCTTAAACGAGCATGCTAGATCAACACAGTTGTGGGTAATCGGTAAAACGGCAGCGCATTTAACACTGAATAGCCCGAAAACACTAGTTAGCTCTTTATAGCTGAACGACCTCGACTTCACTCGTTAGAGTGAGGCAAACAAAAATAGTTATTACTGTACTTAACACAACAATGTTGTTCGGATCTCAGCCCATTGCTAGACAAGACACACAAAGACATAAAACACACGTAGATTTTAACTACACTATTTCCTTGATCACACTTTTAGTAGTTCTCACAAACGCTCTCTCTGAGCACCGCGACGAATTCACTAGTTTCAGCGAATAAAGAGGTATTGAGACTTTAGTTAGCTACTCTAAGCTCGGTACCGGGGGTATTTAATCACATAGATGAGTTAAGCATGGGACATCCACGAATAACTCACTATGCAAGGCCTTATAAGAGACAGAACAAGGAACATGCTTGCTCTTCTCTGGGTGCGCTTTCGTAGCGACTTAAATCTTCACTTTTACTGAAGTGTAGTTTTAAAAACGACTTGCGTTGTATTTCATTCATATGCCAGTGTGCCGTGATAACCATACCATATTCAGTTAAAAAACTCAGTTTCTCTGTCTCTAAACTATTTCCACTCAAATAGCAAAGATACAGTAAGAATACCTTTATGAATTTTTAAGCCAAACAATGCCGCATTCTCCACCATTTATGTAGGATTTCAGCACTGGTTCAGAGGTGAATCGAATCATTAGGGATTCGAGTTGAAATTATTAAACTGAGTTAAAATTTATACCGTACACGGTCAACTACACGTCCAGCGTTTAGTACCAACTCTGCTTATCATATGGCCATTAATGATGAAACAAAAATCTGGTATTTCTCAGTTATGAGCAATTAAGATCTGGGCAAATGTTTAACCTTAAAATTACATGACAAAGACAACAGTTCTTTATCAAGAAACAAGAATTTATTTGACTATACTACGATACATGAAACTAAGCTATTAAACACACACACAATACAGTTCAAAGGATGAAGGTTAATGTAATTTCCTAGTACTCTTCACTAGACCTGAGAAAGTCACAAGAGCAGAGCCTTGGGTTTAATCTTACAGTTTCATTATGACGTGAACACCAATTTCAGCAAGGCATGAAGTTTTGCTTGTTTACTTGCTTTTTGCTGCGATCTTCCTCGGTGATTCACGTTCGTTGTTACTGAATCACGGCGTTGCTGGGAGGTTGGTGCTCTGGCGCTGTGATGACATCTCTTTGCTGATGCGCTGGTTGCTTGGTTACTGACGGCGGAGCTCTGGCGCTTCTTCTAGCGGAGCCTTCGCATTGGATTTCAGAGTTCTGGCACGAAGTTTCGTGAAGCTGTAGAGAGCAGATGAGCGGTTTGCTTGCCGGTCAGACGCAGGGCGAGAATCGACAGTGGACGAGCGACGAGAGAGAGCTTGCTTCAGATGTGAAAATGATGTTCAGTCGTTGGGTGACGTTGGAAGACGCAACAATGGGCTCGGATCATGGCGTTTTAACCCTTAGGCCAGCCTCACGTGTTTCCTCCCCTTTTGCATATATTAGGCCAGGTTATATGGCCATCACGTGGTACTCATCCGGTTGATAACTTTTAATATTGTTTATGAATTAAGTTTACACACGCTCTGTTCATGTTACTAGTAATTCATGTACATAAGCACTCTTTGAATGGATAAGCTTTCGGTAGATACCACACATCCCATATCTCACACACTCATTTATGCCTTTATCTAGTTAAAAAGACTTTATAAGTGCTGGTTACATGTTCTAAGATATGTAGAGTAAACAGAGGTACATATAGACATTAAACATGTTGATTAAATATACATAGATATAAGTTTGCCCCATTGGTATGCTTTAAAAATTATCTGCAACAGTGTCCCTGCCATGTGTCCCTTTGTTCACGGACAGGCCTGTTTCTGGAGGTCACCAAGAGTATCAGTAAGCTAAGTTAGGGAGGGTGTTTCCTGTGACAATCCAGAGGCCAGGCCAGGGAGCAGACAGACAGGCTAAACCAACCGTCTGCTAGCTGCATAGAGTCGTCACTCAGGGTTCATTATATTGAGACTGTGCCTGTTCCCTGAGCTAAACATAAACATAAAATTTAGAAAGACTCAGAAAGTCTGTTTTAGTAATTAACATAGTTTAATTAACCTAGATACCACAAACTCGGAGCACACTGAATGCGCAGCCGGCACCTCTGATCTGAAGCTAGGACTGTTAAATATAAGATCTCTCGCATCTAAAGCAGCTATTCTTAATGAAACTATTACAGATCAGGAGTTTGATATATTATGTTTAACAGAAACCTGGATTAAATAGGATGAGTATGTAGCTTTAAATTAAGCTAGTCCTCCTGGATACAGCTACATACACCAGCCTCGGCTAACTGGTAGAGGAGGAGGCGTCGCAGTTATTTACAATGATAATCTGACTATCGTACAAAGACACAGGTTTAAATTTAATGCATTTGAAGCTCTCTATAGTAACAAAGTCAGCTCAGTCGATCCCACTAATCATCATTTACAGACCCCCAGGGCCGTACTCGGAGTTTGTGAATTTGCAGATTTCCTCTCAAACCTTGCTGTTTCTGTAGACAAAGCGTTAATTGCTGGAGACTTTAATATTCATTTTGAGAATCCAGAAGACCCTCTGAGAACAACATTTATGTCCATACTGGACTCAGTAGGAGTAAATCAATGTGTAGTAGGACCCACTCATAAAGCAGGTCACGCTTTGGTTTTGATTTTATCCTTCAGATTAAGTATAGGAAATATAACCACAATTCCACTGTTTGAAGTTATCTCAGAACACTATCTTGTCTCGATTAAAGCGTGTCATAGTAATAATGTATGCACAGCACCGCACTACCGCCTTAAACGTGCATTCACATCAAATACCACACAGAGCTTTATCAATAATCTCCCAGAGTTATCAACTTTGATTAGATCGCCATCTGACTTCACAGAACTCGATCAGGCGAGTGAATATCTGAAGTCAACACTTCGTTATAGCTTAGATAATGTAGCTTCAGTTAAAAGGAAAATGATTAGAGATAAACTCGCTCCTTGGTATAATGACCACACACGCAGTTTAAAACAAACTGCTCGAAAATTAGAATGTAAATGGCGCCAAAGTAAATTGTTAGTATTCCAAATAGCATGGAAGGAGAGCATCCTTAACTATAAAAAAAAAAGCTCTCAGTGATGCTAGATCAACATATTTCTCAATGTGGATATTAGATCCTATACCACCACATTTTCTCAAACAGATAGTACCAGCAATAACAGAACCCCTATTGAAAGTAATTAACTGTTCACCCAGCAGTAGGTATGTTCCCAAATCCTTTAAATTAGCAGTTATTAAACCGCTAATCAAGAAACCTGACCTTGATCCCTGTCAGCTTTCTAATTACAGGCCGATATCAAACCTTCCCTTTATTTCCAAGATTCTGGAAAAGGTAGTATCACAGCAGCTATGTTCACATCTACACAGAAATAGCATAAATGAACTGTATGAGTCAGCATTTAGGTCTCATCACAGCACAGAGACAGCACTTAAAGTAGTAAATGACCTCTTATTGGCCTCTGATCAGGGTTGCTTAACTATACTTGTGTTACTGGACCTCAGTGCAGCTTTTGACACCTGTCAGGGATAACCCCTAGAGGACGCCATGCTCCCTGAGACTTTTTGTTTGTAGTTTTCTTAAGTTTCGTTTTGCACTTCAGTTCCCAGTTTGCATCTCGGTCAGGTGACGTGGGCGCTCACCTGAACCGAGTTGGTTATTAGTTTCCTTATAAATAGCTTGTTTAAGTTTGTTTATGTTGTCTTGCATCTGTTAATTTACTTAGTAATGTCAGTAAAGTTTAGTGCATATTTCCCTGTAGTGATTCTTGTTTTGATTTGCTTTTACTTAGAGTTTATCTGTTTTATTTGCCTTCTTTATTTGTTTTAAAATAATAATCATTCTCTTTTCACCATCGAGACCTCTGCATCTATGCCTCGCAAACACCACAAACGTGACAGAATGCAAGACCGAACCAGAGGCATAGCGGAGGAGCCTCCCCGGGAGATTCTTTTGGGGGGGCTATGATGTTTGCCCCTTGGGAAGCCGACGCGGAGGGCGGACGGATTCCCAAGCGGCGTAGTGGCAAGAAGCATCAAGGAGAAGGAGATCTGACAGGGGAGCACATGTAAAGGCGGAGCAGGAGCAGCTGAGAGAGCAGCTAAACTGGGATGGCTGCCGGCTGGCGATACGGCGCATGCCGTTCAGAAGTGGCGCAGCTCGGTGTGACGCAAGTCCCCGCACCGACCCGAGGGCATAGACCGGGAGGTCTAGATTCGGTGGTGACCATGATGAAGGAGCACCCCACAGCGAGCGTCACCTGAGAGCAGAGTGTGAACGAGAGGCGCAGCAAGGGGCAGCCTCCCAGCTAGCATGGAGCGACTATGGGCAGTGCGCCAAAAGGAATGAATGGCGCATTAGAAACCTGCAGGAGCAGGTAGAAACGCTCCAAGGGCTGATAACTCAGCTAAGCCTCAGGGAAGGCCCAGACCTTTCAGCCAGCCTAACTAGAGGTCCAGACCTGCCAGCTCCTTTCTCCTGTGACAGCGACGATGACAGTGAGCTCTTCTACCCGCCGTATAGCAGCGACAGCGAAGGCAAGCTTTGCAACGTCGACGGCGAGCTGCCTCCGCTCCCTCCGCCACCGAGCTGCTTTGTAGAGAACAGCAAGTTTCCTCCGCCGCCGTCATGCAGCAAGGAGGACAGCAAGCTGACTATGCTCCCTCCGCCACCGAGCTGCTTTGTAGAGGACAGCGAGCTTCCTCTTCCTCAGCCTCCCTGCATCAGCGAGGACGGCGAGCTTCCTCTTCCTCCGCCACCCTGCAGTGAGAAGGATGGAAAACTTCCTCTGCCTCCGCCGCCCTGCAACGAGAAGGACGGCGAGCTTCCTCTGCCTCCGCCGCCCTGCATCAGCGAGGACGGCGAGCTTCCTCTTTCTTCGCCGCCCTACAACGAAGGGGACAGCGAGCTTCCTCCGCCTCCGCCGTTCTGCATCGACGAGGAAGGCGAGCTTCCACCGCTGCGTGGCTTCGATGAGGTCAGCGAGCTTCCTCCACCTCCACTGTTCTGCAACCGTTTCAAAAGGAGGGTGGAATGTTGCCTGCCCTACGTGCCCTGCCACCCTGCCCAGAGGACACGATATTCAGCCTTTGCGAAAGGTGGCCAGGCATTGGACCTTGGGGGGGTTGCCCTGGACCTCCTGTGGCGCCCCGGAGTTGCGCCCTTTGAGGGGGGGTTATGTCAGGGATAACCCCTAGAGGGCGCCATGTGCCCGGAGACTTTTTGTTTGTAGTTTTCTTAAGTTTCGTTTTACACTTCAGTTCCCAGTTTTCATCTCGGTCATCTTTAATAACCCGAGTTGGTTATTAGTTTCCTTATAAATAGCTTGTTTAAGTTCGTTTATGTAATCTTGCATCTGTTAATTTACCTCGTAATGTCAGTAAAGTTTAGTGCATATTTCCCTGTAGTGATTCTTGTTTTGATTTGCTTTTACTTAGAGTTCATCTGTTTCCTTCATCATAGTAGGAATTAAGGGAACGGCCCTCTCGTGGCTCAGATCCTATTTGTTATCAGTTTGTAGATTTAGATGGCCCACTGCTTTTTTCCCTTTACATGCTTCCTCTGGGCAACATAATTCGTAAACATGGTATTAGTTTTCATTGTTATGCCGATGACACAATTATACGTCTCAGCAAAACCAGATGAGAAAAAACAGTTTGCTAAAGTTGAGCAATGTGTGCAGGACATAAGATATTGGATGTTAATTTTCTTCTGCTTAATCCTGATAAGACAGAAGTTCTAGTCATAGGACCACAAGCAGCTAGAAGTAAGCTTTCTGATCACACTAACTTTAGATGGCCTTTCTGTTCCATCAAGTCCAACAGTAAAATACCTTGGTGTGATGATAGATTCCAGCATTTCATTTGAAGCACATGTAGACAATACCATATTATCAGGATAGCTTTCTTTCACCTTAGAAATATTGCCAAGATAAGAAAAATTGTGTCACTAAATGATGCAGAAAAACTAGTTCATGCTTTTATCACCTCTAGGTTGGACTATTACGTTACGCCTTACTGTCTGGTTGTTCAACTAGGTGTATAAACAAGCTTCAGTTAATACAGAATGCAGCAGCGAGAGTCCTCACTAAAACCAGAATATACGAGCACATCACCCCTATCTTATCTACACTGCATTCGCTCCCTGTGAATTTTCGCATCGATTTTAAGATACTACTTTTGACGTATAAAGCATTAAATGGTCTCGCGCCGCGGTATCTGAGTGGACTGCTAGTGTCTTACAATCCGCCACGCCTACTTCGATCAAAGAATGCAGGCTGCTTATCAGTACCACATATTAAAACTACAGCAGGGGGCAGAGGTTTTTCTTACAAAGCCCCAAAGTTATGGAATAGTCTTCCTATTAATGTTTGGGACTCAGACACAGTCTCAGTGTTTAAGTCTTGGCTAAAAACCTATTTATTTAGCCAAGCATTTTGTAAATAGATTAGCCTCAGGTAAAGGAGCAGATCTGGGGGACCCATGGACGTAGAGTATTCTGGTGAACTGGTATGTTTAGACGCTGTCTTCCCCACTCTCACTGATCACTCAGGTTTGTTGACGGTGAGGTGATTGGTTGCTTTACATCTCAAGGAGCCCTCATGTCTGTGTTTCCTTCTGGCTCTCTCTTTTAGATATGCTGTTATAGTTAGCCCTGCCAGAGTCCCTGCTTGCACTTTGCACTAAATATACATTCATCTTATATATGTTTGACTGTGACCATACCTAACTGCCATCTCTCCTTATCTTCTGCTCTCTCCTCTCTCCTTTTTCCTCTCCCTGTCTCTCTGTCGAGTTATACATGTTGCTCCTGAGTAGCCAGTGATCCAGACCCCTCTGCCCTCTGGACCTGTCCAACCAGAAGCAGGACTCCAGAACGGGTTAGAGATCTTGTCGCATGGATGTCCCATGTGGTCTGCCTGGGACTGCGTGTGGTGGCTGGCAATGGTTTCCACGAAGACTGTCTCATCCTCGACTTATGCAGACAGCTGTTCTCTAGGGACCTGTGACTTCAGTCGTTCGATAGCTCAGGATTGGAATTTCCTACAGTCTACCTGAGCCTCAAACTGGACTCCATTTCATTTAAACACATCTCCTGTTATACTGAACTTCCAGTCTTACACACTATTATGCTGATCAATCCCCGCTGTCCGTTTTCACCCAAATGAGGATGGGTTCCCTGTTGAGTCTGGTTCCTCTCAAGATTTCTTCCTATTACCATCTCAGGGAGTTTTTCCTTGCCACCGTCACCCTCGGATTGCTTATCAGGGACAATATTATCATTTTGATTCATACACATTCACATTTCCTACAAACTTACAGTACAGACCAAAAGTTTGGACACACCTTCTCATTCAAAGAGTTTTCTTTATTGCGTTCTTTAGCCCAAACAAGTCTCTTCTGCTTGTTGCCTGTCCTTAGCGGTGGTTTCCTAGCAGATATTCTACCATGAAGGCCTGATTCACACAGTCTCCTCTAGAGATGTGTCTGCTGCTAGAACTCTGTGTGGCATTGACCTGGTCTCTGATCTGCGCTGCGATTTCTGAGGCCGGTGACTCGGATGAACTTATCCTCCCCGCAGCAGAGGTGACTCTTGGTCTTCCTTTCCTAGGGCGGTCCGCATGTGAGCCAGCTTCTTTGTAGTGCTTGATGGTTTTTGGGACTGCACTTGGGGACACCTTCAAAGTTTTCCCAATTTTTTGGACTGACTGACCTTCATTTCTTAAAGTAATGATGGCCACTTGTTTTTCTTTACTTAGCTGCTTTTTTCTTGCCATAATACAAATTCAAACTCTTTGAATGAGAAGGTGTGTCCAGACTTTTGAATTGTTTTCCCCACTCAGAAGCATAAAACTGTCTCCTTTGTTTACCAGATTGCCAATTTACAAGGTTGGAGTTCGAGGTCTTTGGACTTTTATAGCTTCCAGGTGCAGCAGGCACCCTTTCCCAAGTTTTGTTAAGATTTCTGCTTCCTGATAAGAGAGGGACTGTATTGTCCCATAGGACCGATAAGCTTAGGAGCTGGAGTCATGTAGTCTGCTTGAAGGGGCCCAGAAATAAAATAGACTAATGGCCCATTCTGGGTCTTGTTTATCCCTACACCAGACTTTCCGCTATGAGAATAACACTGCTCTCGTGCTCCCTGACCCTCTCTAAAGTCTGGATGCGCTCCTCTAATGCTAATATCTTATCCGTCAGAGTGCTAACTAAAACACATCTATCACAAATCAAGTTACCGCTAATGACGGAGGAAGAATGTCTAAACATCCTGCACTCTACACACTGAACGAGCTGAATGGTAGACATAACGTAACTTTGTGCAGAAGTTTTAATTCTTTGGTGATGGATTCCGCTTGGTGTTCTCAGATGATACGCGCATTCTCCGGAAAAAAAAAACGTCCAGTAGTATTAAAGCGTAAAACTAGTTAATATTGTTATTGAGTATAAACGGGAAAAATATTATTTAAACGCTGTTACAAACAAGCGAGGAACTTTCGTGGGAACAATACAAAAAACAGGAAGCTTCGTCACAAACAAAGCTACAGGAAGAAACAGTGACAAAGCCCACCAATCCTGCTACCCTGGGCACAGAAATATTCCATTATTCAAGTTGTGAAAAGTGTAACATCCTTAGTTACTTAGTGCTCGTCTCTTACTGGTATAATCAACATCCGTGCACGCGTGCACTGTTTACTATAACCCTGTAACCACATATGTGTGTAAAACATATTTTAGGCCTCCTGCGACCCTGAATACAGGATAAGGCGGTATAGACCATGAGTAAGTGAGTAAGTGAATGGTGCAATAGGCATTGGTAAGGCATTATGCTTAACATGTTTGTCCGTGTATATTTACATGAGCACAGAACAAACATGAATCTAATAAAACAAATGAAGCTTTTTTGATAATGTAGAATCCTATGATAATGTAATCATATGGCTTACCCCCTGTTTTGTGACAAGTGAAATACCATGAAAATGGCCCACTAATAATGGGAGGACAAATGAGCTTTGCAGCCTGCCTCATCATGAATTGGCATATCAGGGCCGGGCGAACACTTATGGGAAGTGATTGATCTTCAGGTGAAGAATGGGTTTGTAAGAAGGCCCTGTCAATGTGAGATGACAAACTTGGAAAAGAGACATAAGAAAACTGTATTCCTACAAACCCATGGGAACAAAGGGGTTTCTTTAAGCTAGAGCAGTGGTGTCCAAATCCAGTCCTGGAGGGCCAGTGACCAGCACAGTTTGTAATTCACCAACACCTAAACACACCCACTGAACCTAGTAATTAACAGATTAGTTAAATCAGCTGTGTTTGAGAAGAAGCAGCACCAAACTGTGTTGGACACTGGCCCTCCAGGACTGGATTTGGACACCCCTGAGCTAGAGCATTACCCAAAACCTCTTCAGAGTCATCAGAATCATGACCTTTGAACTTTAGCCATTTGTGACAAGTAATAGATTGTTTGGAATGACCATTTCCCATTTTGTTAGTATGTTACAGTTGAACGAACTTCACACTATGTTATTATGTGTAATAAATAAAAAAAGCTTAAAGTGTCCCCTTAACTTCACTATGCTTTGTTTGTTTACTAACTTGAATTACAGGTAGTGTGAAGTTGGTTCAGTTGAACAGAGTATATATTTATATAAATATATATTTATATATTAGAGAATGGAAAGAATACTGTAATTTACAACTGTATTATCAAAATGTGCAATAGCTCTGTGTTCCTCAGAACACACTCAGGAAAATGGATCTTTTATACATGTACCTCTATACCTTGGAGATTATTTACACATTTATCAAATAGAAATATGGTAAATTAATAAGGAATTTGAGAATCTATATATACTATATACTTTCAACCCTGTTCCTGAGAACACTCTTATAAGGATGGGCCTCTGTTGTGCCAGTCTAATCCCATGCATCTCTACACCAAGGGGAGGATCAAAATAACATCATGCATCAAAAGTGTATAACTGTAAATGCACACTGCTCCCTCTTCCAAAGAACACTAAGAAATATGAATTTCTAATCAATTAATAAAAGTATTTTTTATCCACATACACTCTATACCAAGGATAGCGTATACACTAAATGCATGGTGGTAGGTGGGCTCTGGACCTGCCAATCTGTTGTAAAGAAAGCAGATTTTATCTCAGCACTACTCTTGATTTTCTGGCACTAACTGAGACATGGATACTGTATCTCTTCAAAACTTAGCTACACTGGCTGCCCTATCCTCTGCCTACGCATTCTTTCACTCTCCACAAAAAACGGGCAGAGGTTGTGGTATGGCCTGCCATTGTCTAAGAGATAGTCCTTCGCACCTATCCCCTTGTCACATCTCAGTTTTTCATCACTTGAATTTCATGCAGTAAAGGTAACCTCTCTAATTGGCCTCCATATTCTTGTTATCTCCCACCCTCTTAATCCTATAGAAAACTTTCTGGATGATATGGACATGCTTCGTAGTCTTTTTTCTTCTGATAACACTCCTCTCACTGTTCTAGGAGATTTCAACCTCCCCTCTGACAAACTCCAATCCTCTTTTCCCTCTCCTTAACTCCTTCTCATTAACACTTAACAGTTGCCCCCCATAGACAAGGGAGGGAAATCTCTTGACCTGGTTTTCTTCCACCCTTTCCCAGACACAGATATCACTGCTATCCATCTTCATAAATCTGACCATTACCTGGTGTCCATCACTATCACCTTTCTATCCTGTCTAAAACTAACCACCAAAAGTTCTTTTTTACCCACAGCAACCTTCCCTCTTTCTCCCCTTCCTCTGTCAAGTTTCTTCATCATCCCTCCCAGACCCAGACTCCTTATCCTCTCAACCACTAGAGGCTGCAACTGATACTTTCCTTTCCTCTTTTCTCATCCATGGACTTACCATGCCCTCTGTCCTCTAAACAAAGGAAAAGTTCTTGTCCTGCTCCTTGGCGATCTGATGTATTGCGCAACAACCGAAGAGAATTCCAATTTAAATTTTATTTGTATATCGCTTTTAACAAAAGTCATTAACGCAAAGCAGCTTTACACAATCATAGAACCTTCTATGATGGGGAAAATTGCACCAATCTGCCAGTACTTTGCTCCCAACCTCTACACTCAGGTTTCCACCCAGATCTCAGCATGTCTGGCAGACATCTTATCCTGGTTGGCAGCTCATCAGTTGAAGCTCAATCTGAGTAAAACCGAACTGCTGTTCATTCCTGGCAACTTTGCTACACATTGCTAACCTTACTTGCACTTATTAATTTCTTCTTTACATCTTCAGAAGAATCTGCCCATTTCCTTCTTCACAGGCTACTCAGGTGATTGTTGGAGCTGCACATCTTGTTTTAAGCCATCCCAAGTTCTCTCACACCACCCCACTTCTCCACTCCCTGCACTGACTTCCTGTAGCTGCCCGCATTAATTGAAAAACCTGATGAAAACTTCAGCAGGATTTTCTCCAAGTGACAGACCAAATGTTCCAAAGAGGAACCGTGTGGAGCATGGCTAAGTCCCCAACAACAATCTGATTGGGACGATCACCTGTGGAACGGCCTGATTCTGCGGGGTTAAAACCCAAAGGTCTGAACAGGTCCGGCACTCCTCCGCCCTTGCTTTTCTTCCTGAAATCTTCAGGCTCTTTAGGCCTCTTAAGAGGTCTCTGAACTCGGAATCTTTTGCCATCGTCTTTTCACCGCCATTCTTGCGCTCACACTTGAACATAGATTGAGCAAGAACTCCAAAGTCACCTCAGGATTTCCCCACTGAGAAGAACGCTCATGTAACGCAAGTAAACAAACAAAGCTTCATACCGTGCTGAAAATTGGTCCATGATCTAAATTAAGCAGTAAGATAAATCCAATGCTCTGCTGGTGACTTTCTCAGCTCTAGTAACAGTACTAGAAATTTGGGGACTTCCTCATACCCAAATATTAACTTTCACCCTCCGAACTGTTTGTGTATGTGTGTGCGTTTAAGTAGCAGTGTTTCATGTATCAGAGTAGATCAATAAATTCTTGTTTCTTTATAAGAACTGTTGTCTTGTTCATGCATTTTAAAGTCCAAACATTTGCCCAGATCTTACTTTATCTTGCTCATAAATATAAAAGACCAGATTTTGTATTATCATAGTTGGCCATCCTTCGGGTTGATTTGAAAGATTCGATTCACC
The DNA here is from genome assembly GCA_011419295.1 of Clarias macrocephalus. NCBI lineage: Eukaryota > Metazoa > Chordata > Actinopteri > Siluriformes > Clariidae > Clarias > Clarias macrocephalus. The sequence continues at coordinate 5,654 of JAAGKR010006398.1, read as the reverse complement.
TCTGATGAAGAGCTGAGACCTTACACAGGGATAGAAATGTTAATAGTTAGTTATTCATGTGATTGAGTTTACAAATAATTTTTATTTTTCAGTAATGTAAAACAAACCTATGAGGACCATCTTCACATTTATTGAGACATTAATATGATCATTCTATTGTACAGTGAGTCTATTTACAGAAATTAACTTTTTTTTTTAGCAATCACCAATTGTAATTAGAAAATGTAAAATCTATAATTTTGCAATAATCAACATGATTGTCCAGAGTAATTACTGCAGCAGTGAATTAATTAATGCACCATGATATTATACTCTATGACTGTACATTTCTACAATATACTCCTTATATATATATATATATATATATATATATATATATATATATATATATATATATATATATATATATATATATATATATATATTCTTATATGTACACATCCCACTTCTATCAGCTGAACCTTATTTACTCTAAAGAATATATTTTTTTCTGAACATTTGGAGAACTTTTATTTTTAATGATTTATTATTATTATTATTATTATTATTATTATTATTAATAATAATATCTAATTCATCTTCAAAAACTGTTCAGTCCTGATATTATTGCAGCAACACCACTCTCTAGGACATATTGAGAATCACACTGAGCAAACACAGCTACATGTCTCCGTTAAAAAAGCGTCCAAATACTTCTTTCCCTCATTAGGCAAAAAAAAAACAAAAAAAAAAAACATGTTCAGCTTTGTTAATTGAGTGTTGTTAAACTTTGTTAATTGAGTGTCTGTTGAAAATCTCTTCATTGAGGTCAGCTGAAGATAAAAATTCTTCACACCCTAAAATTAAAAGAAAATAAGGTTTATATTTAAGTTGACAGTTTCAAAATTAAATTCAATAACTTTTTGAATGTTAAAATTAATTGTGTAGAAAAAACATACCCAGTAAATCTGAACTCGGTGAATCTGAATCGGTTTCCACTGCTCAAAACTCACCTTATGTCCTGGAGTTTGTAATGTTCATCATCTTTGAAATTTAGGAGCAGCTTCTTCCCCGAGTCTGAGAGTTTATTCCTAGACAGATCCAGTTCTCTCAGGTGTGAGGGGTTTGATCTCAGAGCTGAAGTCAGAGCAGCACAACCTTCATCTGAGATATGACAATCACACAACCTGCAGAGAGACATTGATACACTCTCTCAGTTGTGCCATGTCTCAGCCATGTGAAAACTCTCCGGTACGCTCCACTATCTTGTCGGTTAAAAAGATTAGAGCACCAGCAGAGCCGGATGAGTGGCGGTGTGTGCAAGATTTGTAAGCTGTAAACGATGCTGTGATTTCTAGAGCACCCAATGTTCCAAATCCCTATACAATTTTGATGCAGTTAATGCCTGACTGCAAGTGGTTTTCAGTAGTAGATTTGGCAAATGCATTTTTCAGTGTTCCTGTCCATGAGAACAGTCAATATTGGTTTGCTTTTTCATTTAATGGAAAGTCGTATACTTTTCCCGGCTGGGACAAGGTTATTGCGAGTCACCGACTATTTACAATGAAGCCCTCAAACACTGTCTAGACTCACTTAAATTAAGTGAAGGGTCTGTACTCCTGCAATATGTAGATGATTGTCTGCCAGCAGCACCTACTCAGGAACAGCATGACACAATACTGCTGCTAAAACACTTAGCCCAGGAAGGCCATAAGGCCAGTTTATCAAAACTACAGTTTATACAGAAAGAGGTCAAATTTCTACGGCATCTCATTTCTGGTCAAGGTAAAAAGCTCGAGCAGGGTAGAGTAGAGGCAATTCAAAACATTCCAAAACCAATCACAAAAACAAATACAATAACCAAAAACAGTTATTGTCTTTTTTAGGAATGTGTTCATACTGTACAGTATCATATTGTACAGTATGACGTTCATACCTGACTATGCTATCCTCGAGGCTCCTTTGAGTGCAATAGCTCATGGGAAGGGTCTACTGGCCCACAGTGCACTTAGTTGGACAGCAGAAGCAGAACAAGCGTTCGTGGATTTGAAAAAGGCCTTACAAACCACCCCCACACTAGGTATACCAGATCCAAACAGACCATTTACACAGGCTGTAGATGAAAAGCAGGGCTGTATGTCCTCTGTTCTCCTCCAAGATCATGGGGGAAAGCCAAGACCAGTAGCGTATTTTTCTGCTAAATTAGACCCAGTGGCTGCAGGGCTTACCATGTGTTTAAGATCTGTTGCTGCTGCAGAAAAAGCAGTAAATGCATCATGTGACATAGTGGGGTATGATGAACTCACTCTCTTGGTTCCACATGCGGTATCTCAATTACTTCTGGAGCAAAAAACAGCACACATGACCACAGCAAGGTGGCTACGATACAATACAACATTGCTTGAAATGCCTAATATTACTGTGAAAAGGTGTACAGTTTTAAACCCTGCTTCTCTTCTTCCTACAGAAGCTGATGGGGATCCACATAACTGTGTTGATGTGATTAATGAGATTTGTAGCCCTAGACCAGATCCACAGGAAACTCCGCTTCAAAATCCAGATCTAGAATTGTTTGTGGATGGCTCAGCATCAAGGAATGCAGAAACACGACAGAACCGTGTAGGGTTTGCAGTAGTAACATAGCATGATATCTTAATGGCAAAACCTCTGACATCTAATCTCTATGCACAGGCAGCAGAGCTTATAGCACTTAGAGAAGCATGCAAACTCGCTGAGGGGAAAACAGTTACAGTATACACTGACAGTAGATATTGATGGGGAGTAGTGTTTGATTTTGGGACTCTTTGGAAACACAGAGGATTTTTGACATCCTCAGGAAAACCCATCACCAAACAATTACACTATGTTTGTGTCTAATAGTCTTACTCCCACAGCTGATATTAGGGAATTGCAGACATCGGCTACTCCTGAAGAAAGAAAAGCAGGCTGAGAGTTCAAGGATGGGGTTTGGTACGGCCCCAATCAGAAACCATGTCTGCCTAAGAAGCTGTTTCCATACTATGTGAAATTGACTCACGGTCTAGACCATGTGTCAAAAGGAGGGATGTATAATAGTATTTCAAGGTATTGGTTTACAAAGGTTTTCATTATTTATTCCCAAAAATTTTGTGAGAAGTGTGTCATCTGTGCAACGCACAATATAGGGCGTGGTATCAAGACAGTTCAAAGCGCACATCCTCCCCCTGAATGCCCATTTCAACACTTACAAATGGATTTCATTGAACTAACACCCTGCAAAGGGAAAAAGTATTGTCTAGTGATTGTAGACATGTTTTCAAAATGGATTGAGGCATTTCCAACATCCAAACAAGAAGTGCAGTAGCAAAAGCACTGTTAACCGAAATTATCCAGAGGTGGGGCATTCCAGAGAAAATTGGCAGTGAAAATGGGACCCCTTGTGTCAATCATGCCTTGCAACAGATCACAGTGAATACTTGGGGTTTGATTTAAAATAACACTGTGCTTACCACCCAGCGAGTGGCGGGGCAGTGGAGCGAGAGAATGGTACATTGAAAAACAAGCTAGTAAAGTGCTGTGAGGAGACAGGGCTGTCATGGGTAAAAGCCCTACCTCTCACAGTCATGTATATGAGGACAAGAGTGAGCGGCAGAGCCAACCTAAGCCCATTTGAAATATTGTTTGGAAGACTTCCTAATACAGGAATTGGTCCTTCCCCCACCCCAAGGATTTTCACAGGACAGTGTGACGATGAGATGCTTAATTATTGCACGAATCTGTACTCTGCTTTGTTTGTAATCCACAAACAGGTCAAAGATGCCCTACCAGAACCTAAGCAGACAGATCTTCATGACCTGAAGCCAGGTGATTGGATTGTGGTGAAAGATTTCAGGAGGAAGAGTTGGAAAGCAAAGAGGTGGCAAGGACCATTTCAGATCCTGTTGACAACGCCGACAGCAGTAAAGGTCTCAAAGAGAGCTACCTGGATACATGCCAGTCATTGAAAGTGAGTTCCAGAGCCAGAATCAATTGAGTAGGCTAGTGGCAGCAAAGCTGTCCGTGACGGGAAACCTCATGGAGGTGGGACGAGTACTGATTGGGCGTGCCCCCAATCTGAGCACCTAAGCATCAAGAAGGGTGACATTTCACCATGCAGGTAGATAAAAAGAAGTTAATGATCAGTCCTGGAAAATAGTGAGGCTATTTCTCCCTAAGAAAGCACAGGCCCTGGGGGTAGGACTAAGATCATTCTTGAGCAAGCTAGTTAAATACACTCAAAATTGCCAAAAGGGTAGGTGAGAAAAGAACGTGATAGAGAAATCCTTACTGAGTAAAGATGAAGTTTCTCATTCTAACAATAGCGGTGGCTTTTAGTGTCTGCCCAGGAGAGACACATTGACATGACAATGTTTTCTGGCGATTTGGCAATTGGACTGCTAAACAATATACTAATGAATCATGCTATGTATGCCATGCCCTACCTAGGTTCACATTCGCTGAGGCCATCACCGGCATGGGAAAACACAACACTCAAGGCCATAGCTGAATCATGCATCACCCAAGTGTGCATAAACCCTAAAGATATTAAAATAAATCTTACTCACGTCACCTATATCAGACACTCAGGGACCAGGTGGTGTGAACATAATAAAGATAAAGAGACATGTGTAAATGCTCTGAGAAATGCCCAATATGGGTATGAGAGAGATAAGGTGGAAGTGAGAGGCTTCAGGGCCATTTTCCGCCGCTTCTTAAATTTTCAGTATGTTTTAGGAGAAATGGGAATAAGACCCTGGGCGCAATACATAACTCATCATGCACCCTGATTTTTAATCCCTATAATGGTAATCATTGCAGTGAGGAACCATGTTCAGCATTACACCCAGGAGATAATGGTATAATCCCTCATTCTGATGATTGGTACTGGGTGTGTAGACAATAGGTTTACACCTTTTTACCCAAATTCTGGAAAGGAACATGTGCCCCAGCTCAATTCAATGTCTCCTTGATACTAGTGACATTTCATCCTAAAGGTAGCACTCATATCCACCGCACAAAGAGGGGAAAATATTATTTCCCCCCACCAGAACATCAGCTCAAAACAAAATTTTCAAAATTTTGGGATGCTCTCTTTCCACAGTATGATCTAACACAGGTTTGGAACCAAATTGAAATTACACATTATAGATTAGCCACTTTTGTAAATGCAACCAATGCAGCCATGGAAGGAGTTAAGAAAGAATTAACAACACTACGACTAACCACCAAAATAGAATGCAAAATAGAATGTCATTGGATATCATTCTTTCGAAGGAGGGTGGTGTCTGTCAAATAGTGGGGGAGACCTGCTGCACATATGTTCCTGCCAATGATGATGCACATGAAGAGATCTCAACTGCACTAGAGAAGATGCACGGTGTAGCAGACTCCCTAAGAGATGATGAAAAAGGTCAAGTGGGATGGGGTGTATGGTACACCCTGCTTGGAAAATGGGCTCCATACCTCTCTCTAGTCCTTCCAGTAGTGGTTGTAATCCTACTATTCTGTATTATTGGGCCCTGCTTAGTAAAATGTCTACAAAACCTGATGCTCAAACGGATTGTAGGATACATCATGTTGCAGCAGATGAAGAGGGGGGGGATGATCCCCAAGATGATGAGAAAACCAACATTATATACACACACACACTATATATA
>JAAGKR010006397.1:5088-42020 GCA_011419295.1 Clarias macrocephalus | reverse complement strand
TATTTTGCTTTCCTTACGGCTTGTACATGCACACGCAAACACAAAACGGTCCTGAAGACAAAAAGATCTGAGGATGTTTCCGGTTCACTCCTATTTATAACCTGCAGGTGCACCTTATTCGGTGACGTCATGCCTGGCACAGGTTATAAGCCGAAGGTATTCGGCGGGTTTGACATGCACAGGCTTCACAACCGGGCAACAAAGAGATGTTCCCATAGCGTTTTCACGCAGCATTGAGTGTAGCTTTTGAAAGGGAACAGCGACATGTCATTGTTTCTAATTGGCTGAATATCTATTGTGGGCAAATGTAATGTGGTGAAGTCAATTAGATGCCGCGCGAAGACGCACCTGGTGAGGAAGAACGACAGACAGACAGACAGACAGACAGACAGAAAGAAAGAAAGAAAGAAAGAAAGAAAGAAAGATTTTATTTAACATCACTCTTGCTGTTGGTTCCTGTGATATTATATTATTGGGCCTTGCCTTCGCTCTCTCTCTCTCTCTCTCTCTCTCTCTCTCTCTCTCATGACCATTCTTCTCAGTAACACACTCCTCTCTGTATGAAAGAGAGAACCTTATATACCAGTGTCTCTGTGCCTGTTTGATTACACAGGGAACTGAAGTTAGAGAGAAACAATCTCAGATAAAGTACACTGGTCTTGGTGTGTGTGTGTGCGTGTGTGTGTGTGTGTGTGTGTGTGTGTGTGTGTGTGTGTGTGTGTGTGTGTGTGTGTGTAAAAACCTCAGGGAGTAAATTAGCTGAAACGAAACTGCGTCTTTCTTTTCCCCACCACGCAGAATTTTCTGATTTTCTATAAAACACAGAGATATCATATATATATAGGATAACGATATCATCACGTAACACAAGTGGGACACACCGTACGCCGCTTCACACCATCCCTGCTGCCATGTGGCTCTGTCCAGCTCTACTCATTTTATTAAAGATGTATTTGGCTTATATTTATTTATTTATTTATTTATTTGTTTATTTATTTTATTAATTTTTTTTTGTTTGTTGCAGAAATCATGTGCTGTTCTTTACTGTAAATGTTCTAAAATCTTTTTGAAAGATTTTGCAAAATAAAAAGAATTACAAATTTTTATTTGTGGGATTGTATTATTATTATTATTATTATTATTATTATTATTATTATTATTATTATTATATATTTTTCATAAAAATAGTTTTAACTGTCCTTAAAAAAATACTTTAATCACTTTTAGATTTTTTTTTATTTTATTTCCCCACTGTGGGACGTAAAGGTATGTCTTATCTTATTTTATGGAAATTTTTGACCGTCTTTCCAGAAGCGCATTTGTGAGGTCAGACACTGATGTTGGACGAGAAGGCGTGGCTCACAGTCTCCGCTCTAATTCATCCCAAAGGTGTTCTATCGGGTTGAGGTCAGGACTCTATGCAGGCCAGTTTTTCCACACTGAACTCACTCATCCAGGTCTTTATGGACGTCGCTTTGTGCTCTGGTGCGCAGTCATGTTGGAGCAGGAAGGGGCCGTCCCCAAACTTTTCCCACATGTTTGGGAGCATGAAATTGTTTTCAATGTCATGGTTAAGAGTTCCTTTCACTGGACCAGTCAGACCAGTACCGTTCCCCTGGCAACCGCCAAATTCAGACTTATACACCGGATTGCGAGACAGAGAAGAGTGATTTGTCACGTTAGACGTCACGTATCCACTGCTCTAGTGGTGCTTTACACCACTGCATCCGTGTTTTGCACTGAACGTGGTGTTAGATCCATGAAGCTCTCTACACACTGAGCTAATCTGAAGGCCACGTAAAGTTTGGAAATCTGTAGCTATTGACTCTGTAGAAAGTTAGCGACCTCCTTGAACTATACGTCTCAGCATCCGCTGGCCACCAGTCTGTGATTTTACTTGGCCGACCACTTCATGGCTGAGTTGCTCTCATTCCCAATCGTTCCACTTTGTTATAATACCACTAACAGTTGACTGAGGAATATTTAGTAGGGACGTAAGTTCACAACTGGACTTATTGCCCAGGTGGCATCCTATCACGGTACCATGCTGGAATTCACACTGTATACAGTATTGCACTATTTTTTTTTTGTTTGTTTTCTTGAAGCTGATGTATAGACTATGAACAAGCCAATAGCGACAGTGTTGAGGTAAACCTCCTCTACCTAAAGCATGGATCTTTAGAACTATTTTGGTTTATATTTTATGTGTTTATGTTTATTGATCCATACATTTGACCTCCTTTTTTTATATTATTTTTATTCCTATTGCTCCATCTCTGGAAATACTGTACATATCCATATTCCTCCTCTGTTCTGCTGTGTTTCGCAACAAATCTATTTCTCTTATAGAAATTTTACACTGTGTCTTTTTCTCTTTCGTTTCTTTTCTTTTTTTTAATTTTTTATATACAACACAGGTCTCAAAGCCAGTTTTTAGACATCATTAGTATTCGCCTTAACCTCGGCTGAGCAAGCCAAGGGCAGAAGCAGCTAGAAATGATCTACACTTTAAAATAGAAATTCTTTGTTAAGTGCTGCGTTTCCTAGAGGGGTTCTGTCAAGAAATGTGAAAAGGAAAACGTCTGTTTTAGGATTCGGCAAATTTTGAGAGTCAAACATTAAAAAAAAAAAAAAAAAAAAGGAAGAAAAAAATTACATTTTAGCATTTTATTTAAATGACCTCATTTTAGATATGTATAAAAAAAAATCTAACCAAAGAACAGCAGCTAGAAGCGATAAAAGAAAGATCAAGTCCTGTCCATGGTGGTGTCTGTTCTCGTTTTCTCGACGTGCACAAAGATGAAGAAACTTCCTTCCAGAATCTTCTGAGGCGGCATGTCAGCCTACTTTAGTGAACAGAATTACAACTTGGGATGAATCCTGATTCAACATGATGGTTGAAGACACATTAAATGCCACCTAGTTTCCATATCAGGATCTCTGTCCTTTACTGTCCTCCTAAGAAAGTAAATCGGAACCATGCTCGCAGGCACCGATGTTCAGACCTTCATCATGTACATCATCTCCTCCTTTTCTCACTTATACGTAAAGTTTGAACCAGTGAGGAACTGAACAGATGATCAGAGTGGCTTGTGCTCCATTTAAAAGATAAATCTCTTATGTACAGCTCGCCGTTTTCCTTTTGTCTTTTGACCTTAATAAATGTTAAGTAATGAAAAACATGTCACGTCATACCCTTATAGGAAAATAATCAATGACCGACTGGTGTGATGGCGCAGGCTGTTAGCAGCCCAAAGTTAATTACATTCCTATAATAGGACGGCTCAATGTTGTCCTACTGCGATCTCTACTGTATTTTATTATCACTGAGTGATACCGCATACTTTTTTATGCTTTTTGTAGTCACTTTAACCTTGCGGCACGTCCATCAAACTGTTTTTTGCTCCCACTTACAGTACGCACACCGGCCACTTTATTAGGTACAATGATCATCTCTAGGGTTTACAAAGAACGGCCTGAAAAAGAGACAATATCTAACGAGCTGCAGTTCTCTGGGAGAAAATGCCCTGGTGATCCCAGAGGTCCGAGGAGGACAATGGCCAGACTGGTCCGAATTAACTCAGGTAACTTCTTGCTCCAACTGAGGGATGGATGCATTGCTCAACACCCAACACATCGAGCCATGAAGCAGATGGTCTACGACAGCAGGAGACCACACCGGGTGTCAGATACTGTAAGAAAAGGAAACTGAGGCTACAGTTCACATCGGCTCACCAAAACTGGACAATAATTAAAATAATAATAATGAACGTTACCCATTGTGATGAGTCTCTATTTCTGCTGCAACATTTAGATGGTAGGTTCGGACTTTAGCATAAACAGCATGGAAGAATTGATCCATCCTATCTTGTATCACAAAAGAGCACCACTGGGATCCCAGTGGTGGAACGGGACGTTTGCATCATGTACGTGCAGCTGACAAATCTACAGCAACTGCTTTATGCTATCTGGACAATATGGACCAAGAACTCCAAGGAATTCTTCCAGCACAGGGGAAAATCAGATTGTGTTCCCTTGTTTAAAATGTTTCCCTAATTTACAATGTTTCCTTGCTTTAAGGATTTTCTAGCTGCTGTGTGTGCCACTGTATTTTGGTGAATACCATGACGCTTATTGCATACCACAGTGGCATCTGACGTTTAACAGGTAATCTAATAGCTGTACCATACAAGTAGTACATATTAACATATTGAATATGGTACAGTATGCATAACCATGTCATATTAGATACCTGCTGAACTTTGGTAGCCACTGTGGTACCAGTAATTACCATGGTATTCACCAGTGTACTTTGTATATCAAAGTAATACCACAGTACCCACTGAAATGCCACAGTACCTACCCTGGTACCTACCCATATAAGACCATATGGTAGGCAAACCGTATATTATGATATGTAATAAAATAGATCTTACATCATAAAATATCGTATAGAACTTCTGAAGTGTATCCTAATTTGTAACTTTCTACTGTCCTACTTTTCTAAATTTCCCTACCTCCTTATGTTTCCCGCTTTCCAGCTTTCTCGTGTTCCTTAATTTTCATCTCTATAGTGCACCAGAATTTCAAGCTTTCAAGAGACTCAATTCCAGTGGTGACCGATTTCTAATGTTCCAAAGTAGCTTCTTGTGTTTCAAAGTCTAGTATTCCCTAATTACCAGTGGCTTCTAGTTTCCAACGATTACTAGTTTCCAATTGTAATCTCCAGTGCTAGAACTTACAAGTTCTACGAAAATGAGTGAACAGGTTATTAAATAATTTTATCTGGTGAAAACCAGTTTTCTGTAGTTTTCCTTTATTTCATCTACCCTAATTTTTAGCCCTCTAGTACTTTCTTAATTTCTAGAGTCCACTTAATTCTAAAGGTCCCATACCCTAGTGTTCTCTCGATTTTAGCTTTGTGCAGTACACTAATGTTCAGCTTTCTAAAGTTTTCTAATTTTACCAGTTTCTTGTGTCCCCTTTCTAGATTCAGATTCCTTTATTGTCAGTGTACAGGTACAATGAAATTGAGGCACAAGGCAAAAACATTACTGATAAAATAGTAATAAATTATTTAAAAAAGAATAATTTTCCAGTGTTCCATTGTTTCCATTGTTTACTAATTTCCGGGGTTGTAATTTTCCCTATTTTACACTGGATTGTTCTTTACATGTTTCTAATTTTCAGAATTCTTCTTCCTTTCTAGTTTTCAGTGTTTCTTGGGTTCTCTACCCCATGGGTTCCACAGCTGTACTTTATGTCCATCATTACACCTTTATGCCATCAATTTCTCCACCTGTCTCTTGCAAAGTCTAGTATGTATTTAATAAACAACACCTACAGTAGCTTTTCTGCTGTTTTCAGCTCATTTTCTTGCCATGCTTCTGTGATATGAACACACTCCAGTCATGATTCTTGACAAACTTTCAATAAAACATTGAGCTGCCTCTGGCTTTCTCATGGTACACAAACACACACACAGACACACAAAGTGACTGTTCAGACACACTGCAACAAATATACACAACTTTTCTGTATTTCAGTGAACACACTGCATGATGCAATATTTATTAGCATCTGCTGTCACCAGGGGTTCATGTCATCCTGCATTAAATATCAGAAGCGTCAGAAAGAAGCAAGTAGAGTTCAGTAAAACCAAACCTATCACTTTTGAGATGGGAACCTGTAGGGTCTTTTACATAATGTTATGTTACAATATCTTTATGAAGTAATAAACAGCACTGCAAAATACTAATATGAATTACAGACCCCAAAGTACCAAATCACAGTCCATTGTGTTGTCTGGATGTTTAGTAGAATCAGATTGTGGATAAGATGACCAGTGGACAGTCTTACTGACTATATGTGCACCTTTTTTTAGTAGAAATTTTATATATATATAACAGTGAAGTAAAAATCTACGTAATCCAGGTTAGCCTATTTAGGGAACAAACTCCAAGTTTGTTCCCAAGAGTTTTTTTGTTAAATGTCATCAAAGTAGAGGTTAAAGCTAATGCCATGTTTAGGGATGATTGTACTCAGAGGTAACATACAGTATACAGGTGAAATTGCCAAAGGAAAATGGACCTAGTATAGAGCTTTGTGGAACACCAACATTACTTTTGCATGCAAGTTACGATTAACATTTACAAACAAATCATATTTCAAATAAAGAAGTTGCTAAATAATGTCCAGTGTTAGAACATATAGCTCCTGCTAAATTGTCTCATTTGTTTCTCTGTGTCTGGAACCATCCAACCTGCAAAAAGTCCAAAAGGCTCCAAGAAAAAGAAGAAAAATATCATCAGCAATAGAAGTGTGTCAAAATCAGGGATCAGTAGTGCACATCTCTCTCTCTCTCTCTCTCTCTCTCTCTCTCTCTCTCTCACCAAAAAAAAAAAAAAAAAAAAAAAACCGAACAGATTATTAGGTAGACTCTAAGTCCTACAGCGGTTTAAGACAGTGAACCATGAACAGAGTCGAGTGGTTGGAGGTTCAGGGATTTGCTCAGGAGCTCAACAATCTCTGTGACAGTGTGACAGTGTAGGAGTTTGAACTCTTCACCACCTTGTTACTCGCAGACTTCAGAACTTTATCAGGTCACATAGAGAAACCCAAATGTACTCGACATGTGCCGTTTCCTCCATCATCATGCACCGAATTGAGTTTTGGAGATGTCTCGTTAGGGGTGTGGAACGACACAGAGAGGCAGCGGGGGACAGACGGGGGGGCGCGAGGAACGAGTACTCCATTCACTAATGGGGAGTCTGGAAACTGACCAACTTAATAAAGACACTAGCTGTCAGGCACGACTGAGTGAGTCAGGCAAACTGTCCATACGAGTCATTACACTGATGATACAAATGAGAAATGAGCAAGAAATTTACTGTATGTATGTGTGTCTGGGAATGTTTTAATATCTTGCTGTGTCCCCAGAATGATAGGAAAATCATGTGGATAACCTACAACTATTTATTTATTTATTTTTTAAATACGTCAAAAGCTTAAAGGTTACTGAGGTTAAGGTTTGGAGATTTAAATGTACCATAGCTGAATGTTAATGCAAGGTCCCCACAAGAATAGTAAAACAAATGCGTGTGTGTGTGTGTGTGTGTGTGTGTGTGTGTGTGTGTGTGTGTGTGTGTGTGTGTGTGTGTGTGTGTGTATATATATATATATATACTGTATATATGAGATGTAGTGTGAGGAGAATCTATCACACAGCAGAGAGATGAGTGTCTCCACCCTGGAGTTCAGTGAGACACATTATTTGTGTGCGACCGACTCCATGTGGAGCTCAGAGAGACGTCTGCTTCCACAAGTCTTTAACCTTTTGACTCTCTCTAGTTTCTATCTGCAGCACGTTCAGCCATGTGTGATTCTGTCATGCTATCAAAAGAAATAAAAAAAATAAAATAAAAAACCAAAGGACTCTGCCACCATCCTCTCTTAATGTTAAACTCGAAATATAAAAGGGGAAAAATTTTACAAATAAAACGAAAGATTCAGTTTTTAATTGTTTTCCTTTGGGTACACAGTTCCCTAAGAACTGTAATAACTGTCGTCTAATAATTTCTCATAACTACAGTACAGTATTGGGCAAAAGTCTTGACACCCCCCCCCCCCATTTTTTTTTTAATAGTACATTAAATTAAAGAAATGGGAACAGATGTTTTACTGCGACAGGCTGCAAAGGGTTTAAATATAGACCTGGTTGTTCTGAGCAGTAATAACCTCGGCAGCACCCTCATTTCCAATCTTTTTCATGTCTGTTCCAAGCATTCGGCATTCAGCATCACCTGTATACTAATCCTTAATGCCTTCATTTAGATGGCTGAGTTCCCTGCGTGGTTTCAAAAAGAAAAAGAAAAACATTATTGAAAACACTCTGAAACTGCACAGGTACAGGGACTGGAGTGAAAATAAGAGACAAAAAGTCCGTCAGGAAGCCTGGAGAACTGTTCCTCAAGACTGCATTAAAAATACAGGAATACCGGCTCTTTGGAGGCAAAACATGACGGCATGAGGAGGAGCTCGAGACTTTGCACTCTATTGTTTGTGTGTTTGTTTACTAGGTCTAGTTTGTCACATCTGTCCCTTTGCTTTCAGTCTCACTAGAGACTTTGTACAGTTTATCAGGTGGTAGATCAGTACTCAGTAAAAAGCTGACTAACTATAGCAGACCAAACATAAAGTCTTTTTACTCATCATCATTTCCTTTATACCGTTGTACTCCTGTAGGCTACCATGTTTATAATAAAGTGCTTGTTTTCATTGATATTGCATCATATTTTAATTTAATGATCGTAATGCATCATATTTTAATTTCACGCATGTCTTAACTTAAAACTATGCCTTTCTACTTTCATTCTAATTCAAAGCCAACGTTTCCACGTTTTCACCTGTAAGCGTTTAGACTTTAGCTTCAGCTTTTCATCTCTACAGAAGAGAAATAAATCTCTGAACATGAGCCTTAAAAGACACAGCTCAAGGCTGATTGTACAGTAAGTAGTGGATCAATACATAAAGCAGGTTATATAATACAAATGAAAGAGATTTCTGAAAGCCAGAAGCTCTCAGTCAGAGCTGACCCTCATTCAGTACAGCGATGCTTTACGCCACGGCAATTATGCTGGCTTTCAGTTCGAATTTTTTTTTACATTGTGTTTTTTTTTTTTTTTTTTTACTTTTTTCTTAAACCATGTGTGTCATCCAGGCCGCAAAGCTATCTATGGAGAAGATCTTGAACTCACAATATCAGGACTCCAGTTATTGAAATAGTAACTTACAGTACAGGAACACATAGTTAAAAGGCAGGCAGGAGTCCAAATCTGAAATGCAGTAAAATGTGAACAAGGAAGTGATGTAGGATTATAAAACGTACATCCTAGAAATACAGGATAAAACCAAACTATGGAGTTCAATCGAGCGTAGGAAGCAAGATGCAGCTGACACCAAAGACAACAGGTACAAACAAGTGTTAAAAGAACAGGAAGATGGCACAATATAGAGAAATTGAAAAGCCTGGAGGTTGAAAATGGCTGTGCAAATATAAGACCCGAATTCCAGAAAAGTCAGAACGTTTTCTAAATTTGAATAAAATGAAAACTAAAAGACATGAGCCAATATTTTATTCACAATAGAACATCGAGAACACAAAATGTTTAACCTGAGAAATTTTTTATACTTTTATCCACTAAAAGCCTATGGATATCAAAAAAGTAAAAAAATTAAATAAAACATTCAGACAAGTTAATTGACACCAGGTCTGTAATATAATTAGTAGCATCTCTAAGAATGTGCATTAAACACAATGTTCCTCAATGTTGAATTGCAAAGGCTTTGCAAATTTCATCGTCTATAGTACATAACATCATCAAAAAAATGTACAGAAAAAATATGGGACAAGGCCGAGGATCTTTGTTGGATGCCCGTGGCCTTCGGACCTTTAGATGACAGTGCATCACTCATCGGCATGATTGTGTCGTTGCCATTACTAAATGGGCCCAGGAATACCTCTAGAAACCACTAAAGCACTAAAGCTCTATCATGCAAAAAGGAAGTCATATGGTCCAGAAGCGCTGTTGTATCCTGTGAGCCAAGGCTCATTTAAAATGGACTGATTCAGTGGTCTATGGTCAGACGAGTCCAAATTTGACATTCTTGTTGGAAATCATGGACGCAGACGTGAGGACTGAGGACGGAGACCTTCAGCGTGCGATCAGCATTCAGTTCTAAAGTCAGCATAAAAAATGCATACGGCATGGGCAGCTTGTGTGTTTTGCGTGGTATCTAAAGGTTTTAGAGCGATATATGCTCCAGGGAAGGCCTTGTGTATTTTGGCAAGACAATGCGAAACCACATACTGCAGCTATTACAACAGCATGGCTTCGTAGTAGAAGAGTCCAGGTGCTGAATTCGCCTGCCTGCAGTCCATATCTTTCACCTATAGAGAAGATTTGGTGCAAGATTAGACGAAAAATACATCAAAGACGATCAATGATCTCCTCAGCACCTGGAAACCTATATCAGGCAAGAATGGGACCAAATTCCAAAACCAAAACACCAGAACCTCAATGCCTAGACAACTTCAAACTGTTCTGAAAAGAAGATGAGATGCTACACCATGGTAAACACGCCCACAACTATTTTGAGACCTGTAGCAGGCATCAAATTTGAAATGAGCTCATTTTGTGCATTAAAATGGTTATATTTCTAAGTTTAAACATTTGTTATGCTCTCTATGTTCTGTTATAAATAAAATATTGTCTCATGTGATTTTAAATTCTTTTAGTTTTCATTTTATTCAAAATAAATATGGAATTCAGGTTGTAAAACTCCCCTTATTTCACTTTTCCTCCAAAAACACAGTTTCACAGATTCTATGTAAATGAACTACTGTTGAGCCATGACCCACTAAAGAACTGCAAAGCAACAAGCTAGTGCAAGGATTCGCTTACAGGAGGTCATAACCCCAGCCAATACAAACAAAAATCTGACTTACATGTTTAAAATGACTAAACAGTCAATTTTGCACAATATGTCCCCTTTAAAGCCAATCAATTCAAATTGATCTAATTAAGCAGTAATATTCAGTATGAATTATATGGACTATATGGAATACACTTCACTATTAAGAAATTTTTTTTTCTGGTGGTTTACTTTGCAAGAAAAGAAAAATGCAAAAACAACCAACTAAAGCACACACTTTATTCTGATAAGGATTAAGGTGGATCTGGAGGATGTGGGAACACTGGAGCTTAAATACTCCCTGGATTAGATGCAAGACAGATAAGAAAATGGGCATCAAATTGGATTTATAACCTAGCTGTATTTTAATACTTTTAAGCACTACTAACAAGTTAGATTTGCAGTTTATAAAGTATAATAATGGCATAATGAGGACAAATGGTATTATTTGTTTCCTAAATAAATCTACTTATCTATTTATCTATGGATATATGAATATGACATATATTTGTCTAAATGTGTCTTTTATCATTCTTGCACATTAGACATAACCTTGCAGCAGGATAACTAGCATTGGCTAGACTCTTTGCTTAGCAAAAATGACTTGACAACAGTTGGTTTTTTGAGATCATCAATGCATTAACTGTAGTATTATTTGGAAGCATGGGAATGGACAGAGGTGGAAAGAGTACAAAAATTTTGTACTAAAGTAAAAGTACTGTTATTTCAGTGAAATTTTACTGAAGTACAAGTAAAGTTACCATTGTAAAAATCTACTCAAGTAAAAGTAAAAAGTAGCTTATAAAAATTTACTCAGAGTAAAAGTTACAGAGTTATTATTATTATTATTATTATTTTTTTTTGATGAGCAGATATAAATCTCACACTAGTTGTTTTTAACTCAAGGAACACCTTCGCATAATAAAGCTGTTGTCTTTCTTGTGCTTGAAAATCAAAATGGTCACTTAAATATGGTGTTACGTCCCAGTCTAGTGTCGGCGTACAGCAAAAGACTGGTTCAGGGTTCAATTATAAACTGTATGGAAATGGTGGTATATGGCAGAAAGAACCAGATCCAGTCATTAACTGATGAAATAATGAAGTTTGTATTGCTTCACACACACACACACACACACACACGCGCACACGCACACACACACACACACACACACACACACACACACACACACACACATACAGGAGGAGGATCAGATTCAGGGTGGACCCAGGCCAAAATAATAAACTAAATGGTTTTTATATTTAGTATCTAGATTACCTGCAAAAAAAAAAAAAAAAAAAAAAAATCCAGGTCCCTTCTCTGACTCCCTAAACCAAAAACAGTAAATAAATTCCCTCTTCCTAAAATATATGGCAGCCACACCCCTACTACTGGTGAGTGCACAAACATACAGTGAAATTATCTACAAATATATAAAAAGAGCAACCAAAGCAATAATCAAGGTCAATGGGAGGCAAAAAGTCAAAACCAGAAAACACAACCAAATATCAAAACGGCAAAATGACAATCTCTTTCCTCTTTCCCGCGTCTCTCTCCGGTTTATATACGGTGGTGCTGGTTGATGACGTCGCTCTCAGGGCGGAAGCGACCATGTGGAAGCTCAGGTAGATGCTGATGTGGGGACAGTCAGAAAACCTGGAGTGGAGTCTGGAGCGACGCGCGACCAGGACACGATACACACACAAGCGCCACGAAGCATTTATACAAAGCAAAATATTTTTTGCATTTTTTTTGCATTTTCATTCATTTGTTCTACTCAGTAGCAAATATGACTTAAAATGTAGCGAATTACAAAACTTCAAACAAAACATACTTAAGTAAAAGTAAAATTACAGATTTTAAAAACTACTTTAAAAAGTAGAAGTACCCAAAAAAAAACTACTCAGTTACAGTAATGCGAGTAAACGTCATTCGTTACTTCCCACCACTGGGAATGGATGCGCAAAAGGGTCAAAACTGTGGTAGATGTGATCAACCAACATTAATGCAAATCTTCATTTTGTTTGAAACAAAAATTTAATACAGATAATACAATTTAATACAGTAATTCCAGCTGTAGGTAAAGCTATGTCTTTTAAGCCTGTTCACAATTCCTCACTCTCTCATATCACTCTTTGTCTATACCGCTTTATTCTGTATACAGGGTCACGGGGGCGGAGCCTATCCCAGTAGACTTAGGGCACGAGACGGGGTACACCCCGACTGGACTGCCAGTTCATTGCAGGGACCAGACACATACGCACACTCTCACACACTATCATACAATCTGCATGTCTTTTGACTGTGGGAGGAAACCGTAGTACCCAGAGGAAACCCACCAAACAGGTGGAGAACATGCAAATTCCATGCACACAGACCCGAGATGGGTCTAACCACTGCGGGACAGGGCTAACCTCTACGCCACCATGCCACCACCCCCGATCATAGCTGCCCATAACTTACTACACAACTGACTGTACTTATGTACTTATGAAAATTTTAAACGTAAGTCCTGTTTATGGAGTCCATATGACTACTTTGTCTACTGTGTATCAATGTTCTATTGTTAAACAGAGGTTTTTTAAGCAGTGTCATTGTGTGGTGTGTATGTTTGGAGAGAGAGAGAGAGAGAGAGAGAGAGAGAGAGAGAGAGAGTATGGGTGGGAGAGGGTATGCAGTATGTTGATAAGGAGAATAAGGAGAGGAGGACACATTGTCCAATCTGACGCCCATTAGCTTAATGTTGTATGAGACATCATTAAAAAGCCATCACAATAGCTGTCTATCAGCTAAATAGTGTGTGTGTGAGAGAGAGAGAGAGAGAGAAGAGAGAGAGAGAGAGAGAAGAAGTAATAGTGAGAGAAAAAAGGACAGCATGATAGGAGCGAAGGTCAGTCTTCTCCACCTCTCTGATAAATGATCTGGCTCTGGTTTGGAATCAGGACTGAGAGCAGGTTTATACATAAGGTGTTATTACTTTATATAACAGTGTGAGTCACTCCATTTGGGAGTCACACTCTTTCAGCTAACACATGCACACACACACACACACACACACACACACACACACACACACACACACACACACACACACACACACACACACACACACACACACACACATACAACCACAGGTTACACTTGCATTTGAGCAAGACAGAAAGGAACCCTCATTTCTTTGCTCCATGTCTCCCAGCACAGTCACATGGTGATTTATCGAGCAATAAATGCCTTCACTATTAATTTATTGTTTGCAGATTTCCATTTTTATGCAAAGTGTTTTGATAACGCTGGGGGAAATGAGGAGATCTGCTGATAGAAGTGTTGACATTGTAATTGATGATGCACCTGGCAGTGTTATTGTGTGTATAAGGGTCTCAAAGCCCAAGTCAGTAGCCTTCATATCCTGCTGTAGTGTAGCGGCATGTACGCATGCTTTATTCAAGCCTGAATACCTGCATGACTGTTCTCCGTGTCATTTCCTGTGCAAAGTAATTATACGCTAATCCAGCACCAAAATCTGAATGAATTTAAATTGCAAATCTGCAGCTGGGTTTTAGGTATATGGTCCTCATATACAAATCATTTTTTATGTGTTTAGCCTTTGCTAACATACAGTGTAGAGTTTCCAGGAGACACCCACCTGGCCCTGTTGCTCGAGTCTCTACAACCACCGACTTTGGTGGTCCATCTGGGCTTGGCAATACTTTTGTCTTCACCTGATCAAAGCTTCACCCATACTTCAGACCCCACCTTCAATGCTTCATCAAGCCATCCATCAAACCTAACTTTTTTTTTTCTACCCCCTCTCAGCTTTATGACTTTATGACGGGATTCACCCCTCAACATCCTAAAGTCATTTACCTGGCTCTGTCGTGTTATTGATACATGAGGAGCCATTCACCTGGCCTCACAAGATCCAACCCCTCTACAATCTAAGCCTCTTAACATTCTGGAGCCGTTGACCTTGTTTTCCTTTAAGGCTTTCTGGAACTACAGTATATTCCTGGACCAACACTACCACCATTCTAAACAGCTCAGGCTGTTCATCTACAGTATCTAGCACCACCTCCTGTACTGAATGGAGTAACCCATTTGGCCCAACCCTTCTGGCCCCCACCTCTTCAAATTCTTGAGTAACCCACATGGCCAACTTCCTCAGCTTTCTGGAGCAAAGCATCTCGGCCTACTTCCTCAACTTTCTGGAGTAACCCAATGGAGTAAGGCCAGATCCAGGAATGCAAATTTCTGGAGTAACAAAGGTGATACAACCCATCTGTCACAACCCAACTGGCTCACTTCCTTAACTTTATCAAGCAACCAAACTGACCCACCTGCTCAAAATTTGGCAGCATTCATCTGCCCCCCCCCACCTTGTCAACTTTCTTGAGTCATCCATCTACCTATCCAGGATCCTTAGGTCATCTGAATGGCTACGCCTGCCAACTACGTTAGATCCATCCGCGCTCCTCAACAGTTTATCTTTCTGAAGCCGTCCACCAGACATATCCTCCAAGCCTTTATGGAAGCTTAGCCCTCACCTAAGCCTCTCATCTTTCTGAATGCATATTCAAAACCTCAGCCCATTTGCTTTTTTGTAAGCCATCTGACTGCTACCAGGTCTACAACTTTCTTCACCCATCCACTTCCTGCTCCCTTCTGATTTCCGGGATCATCCACCTGGCTACATCCTTCTAGATGCAAGAATCCAAGTCAAACTAATGGCTGTATTCAATTAAATTAAGGACATGACCACAGCCACAGTTTAAAGTTTATTGTTTAAATTTTGTTTATGACATTTCACCGTGGCATTTACATGCAATTACATTTGACAGAAATAATACTTCTAAACAAGTACAAAGGCACTGAGTAGGCAAGTAGACTATATGACATCCTCACTGTGTTCGTTTTTTCGGGAGGTGTGGCATTCTTACCTTTGGTAGTGTCTTAAAGGTCAGGGACGACATCTTTGATTAGCTGGCTTTAAAGGAGACAGAGCAGGAAAACTTATATAATTCCCCAGTGAGAGAAAAAAAAAGGTTACCACAGTGCTGTTGAAAACACAAGAAGTTTGTGTGAACACACTGGATAAACGGAGTTAGGTACTGTAATAACCGTTTTGGGGGAAACACCAGACTTGAAACTTTTTAAATAACTTCCTCTACATCAAAATCTAATTAGGATAATCACTTCTGTAAAGTCTTTTTCCCCCCTGAAAAGATGCATTTGGTGAACTTGAAATTTAGAAATTAGAAAATAATTAATAATAGGAAAAAAATATTGTGAATTAGGGTTTTGGAGTTACAAAATTAGATGTCTCTTAAAAATGTGGTCTTTAAGGCTACTCTGGAGTTATAAAGGCATTTACTTAAAGGGTTATACTAATAAGGGAACACTAAGCTGTAGGGTTCTACACCAGGTTCCTCCAGAGGAGCGACCAGAAACTGTTAAAGGTCTCAATTTTTCTATTTCTTCAACAAGTTGACATAGATCTTAGAGGTCGCTCTGTTAATGCTCCAGCTGAAATATTCCTCAAATAACCCTTAATTTCCTTTATTTCAATCCACAGTGAGCTACTGCTGAACCACACCCCTCTAAAAAATCTGCAGAGCTGAGCAGCAAGTCAGGGACAGGGTGCTTCATAGTGCATATGAGGTCACAAGAGGGGAAAAAATCTAACTGGTTTATTTAAGGATCCATTTAGTTCCTTTTTTTTTTTTTTTTTTTTTTAAAGGGCAAAAAGCAGTAAAGTATTTTTCCTAAGGTTATTTCTTGTACATGGGCACCAGGGACCATCTAAATGTCTAAAAATGACCAAAGAAATTTGACTTGACATAATAGGTACTCTTCAAGGCCTCTAAATTTACTTTTAATGTCTTGCTAAAAACATGTTCTGCATCTTTGCCTAATTAGAACTAAAAGTCACTCATTTGAACATTTTCTGCAATTCTTCCCCAAAATTGTTGATTAATCCAGAACAAGTTGCGGACATGCTTGATGAGACTCCTAATTATCATTCGTAGCATCTCATGAGTATTTGTGCGAGACGTTTTCAATAAAAGCACAACAGGAGCATTTCAGTTTTATAATGCAGGAGTGGAAGCTGTGACAGCTACTGCGGAGAGCTCCCTGATCACTTCATTGCCCGTTATTCATTACGTTATAATTAAGGTGATGATGATTTCCAACTCAGAATTCAATCAATCACTTATTTCACGCTGTTCAGTCCTGAATCATTTTGAGACCTGCCTGTAGTGTGAGGTTTAATCATATCCTGTTGAACTTGTGTGTTAATGTAAAAGCTACATTTCTCTCTCTCTCTCTCGCTCTCTCTCTCTCTCTCTCTCTCTCTCGCTCTCTTTCTCCCCAGTGCTCAGTCATTTGACTTGAGATCTAAGTAAAAATATTGATTTTTCATGAGAATTTTCAAAATGTACTGAATGGAAAGGTTTTTTTTAGCATTAGCTGAGGTAGGAAATGGAATTTATTGATGAAGTACAAAAACGTGATGATGTTACCAATGCAGCCAACGTCACACATTTATTTTCTATTTAAATCATTTTAAGTGAAATACTAGGGCTCTTCAAGTCAAACAAGAACTTTCTGGTTCAACTTTCTGATGAACTTTCTGGTTAATGAAGGCTCAAAAGCGATTGACATTTACAGAAGACTTCAAGCACAGCACGGTGATGAGACTCTTAGCCGCAGTAAAACATCTGAATGGTGCAAGCTTTTTAAAGAAGGCCGTATGTCTGTGAATGATGATCCCGGCCGAGGTGGCTCGGAGCCCACTGCAGTCGTTCCTGCGAACATTCAGCTAATGGAACGCTTCATCCTTGAAAATCGACAGATAACTTGTGGAAGAAAGTTTCCACTCTCAGCTGTGTTCTGCACAATTTAAGTATTTAAATAGAAGAAGATTTTATTATCAAATGACTATAGACAAAATAGATTTTTCATACAATGTCTTTTGTTTGGTTTGCTTTTGTGCAATATACATTGTAAAAAAAAAAAGGTCACCTTTTCAAAATAAGTCAAATTCTTAGTCTGCTTCAAGCAAAAAACAACTAATAAGATTGGAAATGACTCAACTCGGGCTAAGAACCCTTCAACAGATTACGAAAACTTGAAAAGTTAGAGCTGAGCCGTCAAATTTGTGGAAGAAATGTGGTCAGGAAATTTTTATTAGTGAAAGTAAGGGCATCTGCATGGACGCACACGCGGTGATGAGGAGTCACAGGATGGGGACTAAACAGCCGTGTGGCCATAAGAAAACCACTTAGTGAGACTCATCTGTGAATGATGATCCCGGCCGAGGTGGCCGGGATCATCATTCACAGATGAGTTGAATTAAGTACAAAAGGGAAATGAGCGATGGAAAAAGGTCATGAGACCTGATGAGTCCAGACTGAGCCTGTTCCAGAGTGATGGGCGTGTCAGGGTGAGAAGGGAAGCGCATGAAGCGATGCTCCCATCATGCATAGTGTCCACTGTACGAGCCTCTGGAGACTGTGTTATGATCCGGGGTCGCTTCAGTCGCTCAGGTCGAGACTCAGCAACGTCATGTGGAGATAAAATGAAGTCACATGACCACCTGAATGTACTGAATCACCAGCACATCACATCTATGAAGTTTAAATCCCTGATGTCCAGGTGTGAAAGAGCAGGTCTGGGAAGAACAAGATTTTGACACATGATATATATATATATATATATATATATATATATATATATATATATATATATATATATATATATATTATATTTTTTTTTTTTTGTATAAATCACTTTAATATGTCTAGACAATCAATCTAGTCAAAATGTAAACACACTTGAGGAAAAGAAAAATAGTATGATGTATACGCTATTTGCATATTATATTAATATATGGAGAGAGAGAGAGAGAGAGAGAGAGAGAGAGAGAGAGAGAGAGAGAATGTCTTCATAACACCGTTTTACATTTTCTAAAACCATTTTCATAAAAAAAAATGTAAAAAAAAAAAGAATAGGAAAAATGTATTTTTTTCATTAATTTACTTAATTACTTACTTACTAAACATTTTAATTAATTTAAATAAGCATTTCTGTTCATTAGCCTTTTTTTTTAACTTGGCAAATAGTTTTATTGTACAGTACATGATTAGTTAAGAAGAAAGCTTCTGAGATTTTTATTATTTGAGGGTCGCACAACGTTCCCAGAAACTCAGTTTGATAAAAAAAAAAAAAATAATAATAATAATAATAATAAAAAATCTTTGCAGTGCTGCAATTTAACCCCCCCCCCCCCTGCAGAAACAATAAACGTGGCACTTGCATTTCATTCCACCGAAATCCCTTCTCAAAAATAAAACCGCTAGCTAAAAATAGTGCCAGCTCTGTCGTTTACACGCCTGCCGCCGAGGGCGTGCGGCGCCCGGCGTCAGCGTCAGCGTCTCGCTCCGACAGTCTTTGTAGCGCCGTATACCGTATTCGCTTGTCTTTGCTTTGGCTTTGTTCGGCCTGTCAGCGGCTGTTGGATCACACGCGCAGAGACGTTCTGATAAACTCTCCTGACGTTCCTCTTTCCCTGTCTCAGGGTCCTGAGATTAATGAGAGTAATGACTACTCCTGTGCACAATCAGACAGCATTAAAAAAAAAAAAAAAAAAGATAACATTTCAGACATCAAGAGAATATTAACTAAATCTCATCATCAGCCTCGCAGCTCCCGTGACAGCTTCGCATGTTACGCTTTTACAGCTCGGCTTCTTAAACATTTTATTATCGATGAGGCAAAAAACTAATTAGATTATAAATGCCCTCTCGGGACTGAACGCTCTCCGCGGAAGCCCAGGAGACAGCTTAGGGTTTATTAACTTCTTCATTTTTACAAAGTTTAGCCAGCATCTTCAGATTAAGCATTATGTACTCTTCGTTCGCGGTCGTTTGCATAAGGAGACGCAGGCAATTATTTTTATGGCATCATGTCTATGAAATATGATGAAATACATAAAAACATGGAATGGGTTTATAGCTCCAGAGTCCACCAGGGACATGTTGGTGTTAATACTAAATGATCCAAGACTCACAGTCAAAACCTTTATCCATCCTTCACCACTCTCGCTCTCGCTCTCTCGCTCTCTCTCTCTGTTTAAGTTAACAAGACAAAAAAAAATTACACTGGAGACTAAATTTTACAAAAACAAAAACATCTGTTTAAAGGAAGGAGTCTCCAGTCGCAGTGTTTTGTTAGACCTTGTTATAAAGCGGTAACTCTGACTGTAAGGGACTTTTTCATTCATCCTGTACAGGGTCGCGGGGTGCCAGGAGCTTCTCCCAGGAAACTTTGGGCAAAAGGCGGGGTATACCCTGGACAATGGGGCAAACACACACACACACACACACACACACACACACACACACACACACACACACACACACACACACACACACACACACACACACACTATGGGCAATTTTGCACACACAGACCCCGAGGCGGAAATCAAACCCTCGATCCTGGAGGTGAGAGGGCACAGTGCTTTTATTTGTATTTTTTGTTTTTTTTTCCTGTAACCAGAAAGACAACGCGGTTTTCATCTTGAATAAATATAGAGTGTAATATAATGTACAGTAAACGATAACAGCAACGTGTCTCATGGGCGCATTTATCACAATATTACTTGCAACTATGCATAAAGCAAAATATAAAAATAAAAATTTTACATTTTAGTTATTGACAAAAACAACCAAACAAACAAATAAACAAACGAATAAATAATCAGGTTGTGGACACAAAGAGAGGAATAGAATTAACGGCATCTCCACTTTGTAATTTCATCACTTTGTCCTTGATTATTTTCCCCTAACAGCATGACTCCAGACTTTAATTGCTTACTCAGTGGTGCGCGACTTATAAAATAATAACGCATCATTTGCATTACTAATCTACCACACAGTGCATCTTTAAATAAAAAATAAAAAAAAAAATAAATAAATAAATAAATAAAAGTTGCTCAGATCCTGCAGAAAACCTGTTCTAACACTATTATTACGGCAAGTAATGAACTTCCCAACTCGTCTATATGTGTGTGTGTGTGTGTGTGTGTGTGCACATTATTTTCTGTGTGTGTGTGCGAGCGTGTGTGTGCGTTTTCACTATCCTCTCTGATAATATGTGTGTCAGCTTCTGGCAACTAGAAGATCAGCAGATTGATCCAGGACACCCTCAGGAGCCTGACAGTCATACATCCATCTCTGTCTCTCATTTACACACACACACACACACACACACACACACACCTAAAGGCACCCCGCAGGTTGTAAGAGTGGCCGTTAGAGCTCCCTCCAGCCTGTAGTGTAGTGTTTGAGGACACTGATTGTACTTTTGAAGTTTTCTTTAAGACTTTATCTATTCAAAGGCAGAAAATGTCAGACACACACACACACACACACACACACACACACACACACACACACACACACACACACACACACACACACACACACACACTTCGAATGGGCCACGGCCAATCTTCGGCACCTCAGCAAAAATGACTCTTCTAAAATAGAGCACGCGGTTCGTTCTTTTCGAGTCATCCTGCTAGTTGTTCTTTTTCTTGCTCGTATCTCATCAGTGCATCTGAGAAAGAAAATCAGAACGCGAGTGCTCAGAACGACTAGCGCGCGGAGATGCGTAGGTGTGGAAGTGGCATCTCTTCAGGGTACGGAGAGAGATAGTTGGAGGTCTGGTTGAGCCGGAGCTCGAGGAAGCGGCGCTAAACGGGGCTTCTTGCTCATCTCCATAACTTTGAAGATCGCTTTGAAGATGGTGGAAAGGCTCCAAGACCGATCTCATAACTGCTGATGCTCGCAGGGACTCACACAAAGCAGGTTCTTTTTTTTTTTTTTTTTTCCTGATGGATGGATAGATTACCAGCAGCTAAGGTTAGCCGGGTTAGCATGAGAGGTCAGATCTCTTCTTACATCACATGTTTTGAGGAAATTCACTAAAGTAGCTCATTCATTATAATATATGTGAGATATAGCGATTGTGGTACAAAGGGTGTTCAAGTCAAAGCGGGAATTGTTTTAACAGGACAGAAGAAGGAGTAAAAAAAAAAAAAGAAAAAAAGAAAAAAAAAAAACTCCCTTTATTTTTCCGCATCAAGGCCGTTTCTCTATATGACTCAAATGGCTTCCCAGGAACTCCTTTAAAGGCCCAAACATGTGGAAATGGCTTGGAGAGAAGTCAGGACTGTGTTCACTGTGTGAATGATTGGGTGTACAGTCCCCCAAAAACAGACGTGTCTCTTCCACAAATTGGCGAGAAATTTTCTGTATTTCTAAGGTCCAGACGCTCCTCTCACTGATTCTTCACGAGAACGACTGCAGCAGGTTCCGAGCCACCTCTTGGTCGAGGATCTGCTTTAAAACATTTGCACCATTTAAACCTTTTACTGCGGCTAAGAGTCTCATCACCGTACTGTGCTTGAAGTCTTCGGTAAATGTCGATCTCTTTTATGCCTTCATTTATTAGAAATTTCATCACGAGTCCCAGGTTTGACTTAAACATCCCTCGTTGTTCTTTTCAGCTCCACTGAATAATCCAGGTGAGCTGTGGAGCTTTACGATGGTGGCTGACTTTAACCCTCTGAAGTCAGATATACTGTGGCTGGAATAAACAAAATTCACAGTTAGTTAATGTGCACCAACTGCGTTGCACCAGCTACCATAAATGTATAGTCTGGGGTATCTCAGTGTTTAAGGCATTGGACTACACTTCGGAAGGTCCCAGGTTTAAATCCCACGACCACACATTTGTCCCTGTTGGGCCCTTGAGAAAGGCCCTCAACTGCTCAAACGATGATGAGATGGAAAATCTAAGTTGCTTTGGATAAGGGTGTCTGCTAAATGCGTAAATGCATTGAGCTTACACTACATCTCCCACCAGTTATAGGGTGCCATTATTTTTTCCCCTAATCACTCACTTTTTTCATCTTCCTAATGATATAACCCAGGTTCATGAAATGTATATTAACCTGATTTTTGTGTAAAAAAGAGAATACAACTGCAAAAGATATCCACAAATAAACTTTATATCCAGCTTTAAAAAGGAGATTCATGGTCTCAAATGCACCACGTGAAAAAAAAAAAAAAAAAACTACCTACAACTCCTGATTCAGCGATGCTGAAACTACTGGCACTGCTGCCGCTATTAAAGCGTGACCCGTTAGCACAAAGCCAGATATTTATATTAGGCTCAGATGACTGAGATGCTGAAAATAGTGTGTGTGTGTGTGTGTGTGTCTGTGTGTGTGTGTGTGTGTGTGTGTGTGGGGCGTTAAAAATGACTAAAGTGCTTGGGGCTGATGCTCCAATGGCCACTCATCTACCATCTCTCTACCATCATGGGGCAACCAGAACACTCTATACAGCTCTCTCTCTCTCTCTCTCTCTCACACACACACACACACACACACAGTCCCAGCAGTAATGGAATTGGCTGATGAGGCGTTGTGTGGTGGAGAGATTGATTACTGAAACAAAAGAGCTCCATCTCTGAACAGGGGCCCATGGGACAGGAAGGATAAGGGGGGGGGCGATTGAGGGTGGTATAAATGCCCCCTGGTGTGTGTGTGTGCATGATGCGCGCATGTTTGTGGGGCCAAGGGGGGTGTGTGAGGATGATTTGATTCGGAAGATGACGTACAGCTCGGAAATGATATCGTTCTATAAATTCTTGCTTTCCATAATCAGACCCACCCCACACACACACACACACACACACACACACACACACACACACACACACACACACACACACACACTCTCTCTCTCTCTCTCTCTCTTGCTCACTCACATACACACACATGCCAGCAACTCCTGCTATTATCTCAAAGTGCCAGGAGAGAGCTACACACATACACATTTCACACTCTGAGAACAATTAGTTTCTGAGAGATCTAATCACAGTATCAGGGCACTGATATGCAGAATATTGGAAAAGGTTTGGCTTCGGCTTCTCTCTCTCTCTCTATCTTTCTTTTTCTTTTTTTTTCTTCTTCTTTTTTTTACCGAGTGGCGACACTGCTCATTAAAACACATTGTTCATTCAAGCAAGCGTGCATTTCTCCTCTGACAGGTTTATACACCACTGAGTTCGCTGATTCTCCTGTAGGTGGTGTGTAAAATGTTAATGCGGCCTGCTGTGAGATACACGTGTGTGTGTGTGTGTGTGTGTGTGTGTGTGTGTGTGTGTGTATGTGTTTGTATTTGTGTTTGTGTGTGCGTATGGAATCAGAAAACTCTTAGCCTGTCCTGCAGTATGTTTTAAAAAAAGTTCTCAGGATAGAGACCTTGAACCATGTAGTTAAAAAGTGCTGCACTCTTGTGATGAACTTTCATAATTTTTCCACTCTGAGTTTAATCGAATTCGGAGCGCACGCAACGACGTTTGCTAAAAAATAAAAAATAAAACATCTAAACTCTGTGTAGCATTTGGATGTAAAAATTACTGACAACTCAAGGCAAGTGAACAATGAACCGCTCTTTATAGGAGAATTTGTGGAATTTTTTTTTTTTTTTTTTTTTTACGGAGGACATCGTGTAGGGTGAAAAGGTGTGGTATGTCCAAATAGTCACTCTCGGGAGCGAGGATACTTTTTTATCCTTGTAGAAATCAAGGTTCTCTTAAGGGTTCTTTGGATAGTTTAAGATAATAGCTTCTAACAATTTCGACATTCAAGTATTTTCTTTCGAAGAAGAAAGCTGTTGGGCCTGGTTAGAGGCTTTAACTGTTTGGACAAATACAAGGGGTGTTCAAGTCAAACTAGGACTTTTGAATGTGCAGAATAGCAAAACACAATTCGTTTTATTTGGCTATATAATCCCCTGCTACACTTACGCACTTATCCCAGTGTTTCACTAGTACTTGAATAATTTTCCCAGTATGCATGATTGGACTGCTTGCCAGGGTCTGAATCGCTGGTTTTCCAGGAACTCCTTGTGGAAATGGTTTGCATCGAGGTCAGGACTGTACGGTGGATGTGGCTAAAAATCTGTGAATGATCGTGTATACAGTTCCTGCAGATACAGTAGATGCATCTCTTCCACAAGTTGGTAACGATTCACGGATGTGCTGCTTTCCTTGAAACAGTTGCACCACAAGGTCAAAATAAAGATTCTTTCTGAGTGCCAAACCTGTATTGTAATTGTAATACTAATGCTGTGATAAGGAGTGTAATGAGTGAGATTTTATAAGATAATGAGCAAAGTCCATAATGAAGAACCTGGTATGAGCGTATTTACTTATTACACAAAAAAGCTTAAACACCTTTAATGATTATTGGGCTTGTTAGCCTGGAGGAGCCCTTAAGTGCTAACTAACTACCGTCTATCAGGGTTTAATCTTGATAACGTTCTGAGATCCAGGCATATTCAGGCTAAGGCTCCAAAAGGATGATTTTGAAAAGGGCTTTAAAGCAATAGTAGATAAGTGCATCCTTTCAATGCTGTAAATTTAAATAGATTCGTAATTATTCAACCTTTTGAAGAGATGGCTTCTGGATCAGAGAGGACAACCCTCCCAGGAAAACACACAATTAAAAACATCTACATTTAACACAGAATTATCAACCTATCAGGCGCCTTTTGTCTAGGAGTTCAAGGGATCACGGAGCTCATAATGATCTGCATTGAATGATAAAGTTGGTAACACATAAGAGGAACCTGTTTTAGCAACATGGTGGCTTGTTGTGAAATTGCTTAGCACCATCATCCAGATGGTAGTTTCCAAAACAGGTGGCAGGGTTCTTAGTCATTTTCAGGGCACCTGCCCTGGTACTGCCAGTGAAGATTTCAATGATTGGGGTGAGTGGGCACAAGAATCTGGTCAACAGTGCCGATTGTTTGTTGTAGAAGTTTGCTTTTGCAGAGGAAAGTAGAGGAAGGGATGAAGAAGGGAGCCACTGATTGAAGTACGTTGAGCTGCACAAACAGAACATGTAGTTCATTCTTGATAAAGCGAAAGATGTTCCCAGTTGGCAGTGTTGGTAATTGAGGTACAGAGAAATCAAAAAGATTTAACACTCATGCTGGTAGCATCGATTACAAAAGAGGAGCTGCATCCTACTTTTGCACATACTCTGTCTAAGCCATCCTCCCCTGCAGATACTCCGAGCCAGGGATCTTCAACCCAAATCCTGGAGGTTCAGTGTCTAGCACAGTTTGTATACCTAAACAGACCCAAAGAACCTAGTAATTAACCTATTATTTGAATGAGCTGTGCTGGAGCAGAAGAATCACCAAACTCTGTTGGACACTGACCCTTCAAGAGGGGAATTGAAGACCCCCGACCTAAGCAATTATTCCCATTCACACCAACAACCTTGACCAATCCTGCAAGCTACCACAGATTCACTCGACCAATCCCACCAACTCGCAGAGATACTCTAGCTAATTCTATCCCATCATGGAATGAAAAATCATCACATGTCTGCAGAGAATCTTGACCCATCCCACCTACTTCTATATGGATATTCTAAACAATAATTGCGACCCACACAAATACTGTTGATCAAACTTGTCTTCTCCCACAAATGCACTTCACCACGGCCATCCACTGACGATGGTATTCTTGACTAATGTTACACATAATATCCTGCTGGTACTCAAAATAGTTTTGCAAATTACCAAAGAACCTTGCCAGATGTTCTTGACCAACAGAAAGATTGACCAACCCAAGGAACCAACAGTTCCTTTTATTTGTATTCATTCAAACATTTACTGAGGTGGTTGCTTCTGCCGTGCACAAAAAAAATGCATTAGTGGCTGTTACTAAAAAGCTTCACGTTGCTCGATAAGCCAGACAATCATCAGTTCTGATTACTCTTGATCCCTCAGAACCCTTTGGCACCATCAATTACAAAACCCTTCTATCAATCCTCATTAAACTTGTAGTTATTGGCCAAGCATTGCAATGGATTGAGCCCTACCTGGAGTGACTGTAGAATGAAGTGATATTAAGGGGGTCCACAACCCTATGCTCTATGCAAACTCTCCAATGGGGTGCCACAAGGCTTAATGCTCGGCACTATTTGATTTCCCCTACATACCCACTGTCATGGTAAGTTTACATCCAATTCCAATTTCTGCTGTGCTGATGACACACAACTCATTCTCTCCTTTTCCCCTAGACACTTTTGTTCCTGCTTGGATTCAGGCACATTTTGGCAGACATTATTAAACAAAGTTTTCTGTCTTCTTTGCTGTAATAACTCTTACATTAACTCCAGTCACCCTGACTAGAAAAATGTTTGTTTTTCCCCACAACCTGGCTCATGCAATTTGTCATGCATTTGCCTGAGTGATGGATAAGGTGATGCAATAGACCCAATTCTAATTTTAATGCACACAGTGTTCTTCTTCTATGTGTGCATTTAAGAATACGAGGCATTTGGGACATCATACACAACTGCATCCTCCTCGATGTCCTTTTTTCACCAAAACAGTCTATTTTCATTTGTTTTTCAATCACTAATATGGACCTGAGAAGGATACTAATATCTGGCAGAAAGAAAATTACCCATGTGTCTATGTGAAAGACAAAGGTGGAAATGTCCTGTCACTAGGATAAACTAAGAGACAGGGAAAGAAGGAAGAAAAGAACTTAAACAATTTCTGGATCGCCAATTCCAAAACAGCTCATGGTTTCTTGGTCTCTCTCTCTCTCTCTCTCTCTCGTAAAGTCATTTGTGCTTTCAATTTGTCCTGGGATTAACCTGTCTCATTAAATGAAATAAAAGGAAGCCCATCAGATGCAACTCTCTTGGTCTCTCTCTCTCTCTCTCTCTCTCTCTCTCTCTCTCTCTCTCTCAAACTACACCACAATCTAAAAAATAAAACAGTTTTATAAAATGTTATTTGTAATTATAATAAATGTATGAAATGTATGCAGGTGAGACTTTTGACATTTTACTAGCAAACTAGCTACCACGCATGGTTAGCATGCAGGCTCTGTTAGCTACTTGGTTATTTGCCAATACGTTGGATACCATATAATAAAACTGCCAATTTAGCACTGTTGCCTGGCAGCTCTTTGGGTGGGTGTTCGAATTTTAACTCCCATCTGTGTGTGCATAGAGGTTACATGTTCTCCTTGTGCTTGATGGGGCTCTTCCAGGTACTCTGGTCTCCTTCAGTTAAAAAAGACTGATTGGTGTTCCAAAATTGCCTGTTATCTAAGGCAGTACTACAGTCTGTTGAGGCCCTAGGCAGAAAAAAAAAAATGCATTCATCACCATTATCTTATAAGTAATAAATAAGCTTCTCAACCCTATGGGGTCGCCTACTGGCCTAGGACCCCAAGTAGCCACTTGACTTGCCTGTTGACAAACAGCACCTCCACCAAGTATAAATGTGTGTCTGCTTGGAGTGTATGTTGGTCTCCATTCCCTGGGAAAAGTGGTATAGACAGTATATATGAATTATTGATAAACCTGAGCCCTGCCATCTTTTTTGTGGAACCAAATTTTAGCGAAATACCAGTCAGGGAAAGTTGAAACTAGTAGAACTGATAAACCAGATGTGAGGGAAAG
Source organism: Clarias macrocephalus (assembly GCA_011419295.1). NCBI lineage: Eukaryota > Metazoa > Chordata > Actinopteri > Siluriformes > Clariidae > Clarias > Clarias macrocephalus. Next base: position 13,974 of record JAAGKR010006397.1, on the reverse strand, counting down.
CTAGCACTACATTTTAAAGTTCTACATTTTAATGGTCATCATCGTTCAGATTGAACTTGTGTTTGAGTATAGAGGCATTGTGACAGCGTCGTCAGCTGAAGGACATTACCTCAGCACTTTCACAGGAAGCTGATTTTATCCTTTATTCTCCGAGCAAGCAGAATAACACTTTTCTCTGCTTTTAGTCGTTGGCAGTGTAAAGCAAGGAGTTCAAATCTCTTCCCGGAATCTTTCACGCTTGATTCTTTCTTCTCTCACTGTTCCCTTGATAAGAGGGATTTAACAGACTGGGTTTTGTTCCTCATCTCTTCCTATAGCTCGCCACTTATAATTCCTTCTTTTGGGCATTCAGAGGCAGAGGTGTGCTATTATCTACACCCTCTCTCCACTCTCCTCTCTTGAATCTCTTTTCCTTTTTTTTTCTCCCCCCCTTTCTGCCCGATGAGTCAGATGTGTCCTATTATCCGCTGAGGGTGAGTGGGATGGAGAAAGGGACGAGAAGAACGAGAAGAGGACACCGTGTGTACAGCGCTCCCCCTCCTCTTCTCTCTGTGCTCGAACATAATCGAGTCCTGCTGGATAGACCGGCAGGGAAATGAGTTTGGAGGTGCTTGTATTCGCTTCCAAACAGAATGAGGTCTTTTCACCAGCCGCCACCCTCGGAGAACCCCGGCCCCGTGCTCGTTCTCTCACCAGCTCTCCTTTTAAAGTGAAGTGGATGGATCATTAGCTCTGAAATGAGCTGACAGCCAAAGAGGTGAGGGGAGAGCTCAGGTGCCTCTGTTTAGAACTTTCAGCTTTTTTTTTCTTTTTTGAGAAAAGGAATAAATAAACGGATGCAGAAAAAAAAAATTAAGAAAGAAAGAAACCACCAAGTAGGCATATCCAGGGGGTGCCACAGACAACAGTATGACAAACATATGCCTATGTGGTACAATTCATTTCGAATTCACACATTCACACAGTTTTCTTTATTCAACCTCATTTGTACGAAATTGGACCAAATAACCAGTGCTCATTAGAACACTGAACGGTAGGGTTGTCTTATTTTTCCTCGTTATCGTGCTAGTCTTAAAGGCGTATAATACTATGTCATGTTAAGACATTTAGATGGGTGTCTAGTGGAAAAATGGCTTAAACAAGCCAATTTGATAGATTTTCCCCCTAATGTGATATCATATATGATACCTTCCCCCTGGTTTGTTACTCACCTATGCAGTTATGTGGAGGGGTGTGGCTCAGCAGTAGCTCATTCACATAGACACTGAAATGGCACATTTGGAGACGTGAACAAGGATCTAACGGGTTATTATCGAACGGGTCTTTCAGATGTGACATTAACACACACACACACACACACACACACACACACACACACACACACACACACACACACACAGTTCGGGAAGCTCTGAGACCTGTGTTAAATTGTTAAAAGTATAGTAAAATAGGGGACATTTAAGAGGTATTAACATTCATTATCCTTTGTATCTGCACTACAAATCATAGGTTTATATTAACAGCCATTTTGTAATTCAAATAATATTTAGAGAAATAAAATGTCAGCAAAGTGTAAATGATTTGGCAATTTTTTTTTACACCAAAAGACTTTCATTTATAACATTTGCAGTCTGTAGGGGGCGCTCATTGGAACATGGAGGAGGTTTTCCATCACTGTAAAGTCTTCAGTATATTTTGTGGTTTCTCTGTAAAATGTCAAGCCGCCTTTCATAGACATTTAAATTTAAAAAAAGAAAAAAAAAAAAGAGAGGCTAGTGAGGGAAGGAATATTGATAGCTGCTAAAACACAAGCGATAGCAGAAATGTACTTGATTGGTGAACGTTTCCCACCATGGAACATAATTATTAATGGATAAAAAGTACTGGGGTTTTTTAGTAATCACTTTGCAGTTATTGGGAAAAAAATATCAACCACTTTATATTGGATTGCGTCACATTATATTAGAAGTGTAAAGTGTAGGTAGACTGTCGATCTGATCCAGTTTGATTCATGGGCGTGTAGTGAGCAGTGATATTTGTTGTTTTAAGCAGCTACATTTTTATACTTTAACTATCTAATATGAATTGAAATGCTGTTTAACTTGTGTTGTTGATATTTGAACTGTCACATCTCATATAAAGTGATATATATATATATATATATATATATTTTTTTTTCCTGGGTATCTTCCGCACCAGATCTTCTCCAGCCCATAAAATCAAAAGAAGAAGAAGCAATAATACTCCTGCCAAATGCAGAAGATGCAGGAGTTTTAATATTTTAGAGAATTTCCCATTCAAATGATTAACTGTGAATTGGTTCTAAATCAAAAACTATTATTTATTTATTTATTTATTTGTATTGACTACTGAATAGTTTGTATAAACAAACTCTATATACTGGTCACAAAATAAAGGTTTTGTCTGTACATTTTGCTCATAGCTCAGTCTTTTATTGATATTTTAACCTGTCATACATTGAAGGACCCAAAACCAGTTTCAGAAATTTTTCTGTCTGTATGTCAGTATGTCTGTCTGAGTATGTTGTCAGACAGCGTCACACAAACCTGGCTTGATAGAATTTAATGAAACGTTGCCAGTCCTTCAGTTATTGCCAGAAGAAATCAGTTAAATCTGTGCCATAAATGAAAACAAAATGCTGAGTAGAAGTGCCTGGATTATACACCGCAAGTTTTGACAGCATACTGCGCATGATTCAAACTGTGGGCGCGTCTTAAATCGACTGCTGGACAGAATTCATTGAAACTTTTATAGTACTTAGATATCTGCCTGAACTTTATTTTTAACCTACAGTCCACCATAAGTGAAATCAAAGTGTTGAGGAAATTTTGATAAATAAATGTTATGAACCGTTTTGTGACGGATTTAATAATCTACTTTAAACTAAGCTATTAATGCGCTACTGTCTCAATGTAAACAAACACCTGCACCAATAGATATTAATGAGAAAAGATAAAGTGAATATTTTTACTGGGATTAGTTCATATTTTCACTTTGGCTGAAATAACAGCGCTGAAGTGGTAGAAGTGAATTTTAACACGCCGGAGTCGTTTTAAGACAAAACTTCATCTTTATCTGATCGACTTTTTCCATTTCTCATCTGTGATTCTCTCTCCGATTACCGAACAGCGAGTGTATTTGTCTGAGCACCAAAGAAGAACAACTTAGTGTAAACAAGGCGTCAGATACTCGACCTTACAGAATGTGATTTCTGTGTGTTAATAAGTTAGACAGAGAGACACACAGACATGTACGTGGACTTCAACCTGAAATAATAATAATAATAATAATAATAATAATAATAATAATAATAATAATAATATCACTGATTACGTTAAAGATCAGCAGATTATTTTTAGCTTTAATCTTTTTAACACTTTCTACAAACTGTTTTTCCATCAACGCCGGGTACTAAAGCTAGTATAAAACATTGGTAGTAGTTATTCATGGGGTTGACTGAGTGGCAGAGTTAATTCCTTTTAAACTTTTCATACAAATTAATTTAATCTATCAAATCTAAAGAAATCACTCGTACTCATCCATCAGGCGCAGGTCATCTGCATACGCGTTAATTAACAGCATCCAGTGCATGTTATGACCTCATCAGGAACGCAAGAGCTTCAAGTTCAGGATCGGTCACTATTGGAACATCAGAATTGGACGAACAAATTGCTCTAATGTGTGTACAGCCATGTGCTCGGTCACCTGCTGTGACATTAACAGCAATGAAAAGTACTGCCAAAAAAAAAAAGCATGTCATTGGTATCATGCAGAGCGCTTTGAATCACTTCTCGTCCCCACTCTTTTGACCCCGGGGCCATGAGGGAAGTAGTAGTCGCTATGGTGACGCGATGCCGCGGTGAGAGCTGAGTGAAGGGTAATGAGGGGGAAAGAGAGAGAGGCATGGTGTGTTATAAATAGATTAGCGAGATAAACAGCCGTAATGGCCCGGCCTGGAGCGCTCGGCGCAGCGCAGGGAGACAAACACGAGGAGGCAACGAAGATGAAGAAGTTAGTCATTCGAAGATTGTTTTTCTGGATTTCTGTCTTGTTAACATAATGCTAAGAGGAACTCTCAGTGGCCATAATTATAGAATCAGACTTTCACAGTGAGAATATCAAGCACCATTAGATGCAAGGAGGAAGCTCGGGAAGCTCGACTCAACCGCAGAACCTGATTTTCAGTAAACAAAATTCAAAATCTAGTAAAGACACAATGTATCCCAGGTACTGGCGCTAACATCGATAACCTGAGGCTGAATCCTAACTGAAAGACATGCTGGTCTGACTCAATCAAAGTGTTTATGAGCTCAGTTGTTTGAATTCAAATGGCCATTCAGATCGTATCAGGGGAATAAATTAGAGAAGAAAGAAAAAGTGCTTTATTATCTTCATTTAATTTGTCATGACAGTACATGTAGTTCATATTAATGCAGATAAATATTCAAGTTTAATATTACAAAACATGTTGAACCGCGTTGCTCTTATTGCAAACTGCAGCTGAGACGCTCCCGCGCCGCCCTCTGTGCCAGGTGCAAATTGGTTCCAGCATCGTGATGAAGTGGAGAACGATCAACCGCCGAGCTGTGAGAAAGCTCAGGACCAAAGATGGAATCTGATTATGAAAATAATGTTTCAATAAATGAAGGTTTAATTAAATAACGGTGCGCGAGAACAACTAAACGTTGCAGAGGTCATGAATAAAGCTGGTCTGCCAGTTTACTGGCAATTACCTAAATGAATAGACAGCTGCTTGCAATATATTTTTTATTACAGCACTACTTCATCAAAAAGCGCATAATTAAACTGTATTGAGTTGTTTTTGTGTGGTTTTATTGTGACTTCTGTAACATTTGGAGAAGCAAGCACAGACATTAAAGCAGAATGTACAGCAGCATTAAATCATGTATTGATGCATTTTTTTTTTTTTTTTTTTGGATTTTTCCCAGATTTTCTCCCTAATTTAGTCGCGTCCAATTCCTCCCCGTCACTAGGGGGCTCCCACATTAAGGCTACTACTACCACTCAGCCGGGAGGGCCGAAGACTATCACGTGTTTCCTCCGAACCACGTGACGCCAGCCGACCGCATCTTTTCGAACTGCTCGCTCGCGCACCGTTGTGGGCGGCGTAATCCGCTCCCTCCGTTGCGTGAGCTCACAGACGCCCCTGATTGGCTGTAGAGCCATGATTAATTTGGGAGCATTACCTCTCATCCCTCCCCTCTGAGAGAGCTCGGCCAATCAGTTCTCTCTAGACCTCCGGCTGCGAGAGGTTACAGCATCACCCGGGATTCGAACTAGCGATCTCCGGATGATAGGGCGAGTTCTTTTACCACTGCACCACTCGGAGGCCATTGATGCATTTTCTCCTTAAACCGTATATACAGTATATACAGTATATATATGTCCATGAACGACGATCCTGGTCAAGTTGCTCCGAGAACACTGCAGTTGTTCCCATGAACATTCAGCAAGTGGGGGAGCCTGATCCTTAGAAATCGACGGTGACTTGAGGAAGAGACGCATGAGTGTGTGTACATGTGGACTGTACACACACTCATTCACCAACACCACTCACACACTCGGCTGGAAAATTATCGCCACATCGCCCATACAGTCCTAACCTCCCTCCAAGCCATTTCCACATTAAAGGAGTTCCTGGGAGGCCAGCGTTTCAGACATGAAGCACTGAGAAGGTCAAATACTGAGAAAACCCTCTACCATGATGGTATCCAAGCACTAATGAAAAGCCGGGATAAGTGCATTAGACTTAAGGCCTATAACCTTAAACAGGAAAGGAAATGATATAGATAAAGGATGGATAGAAGAGATTTGCTATGAAGCTTAATAGGTTAAAACTAGAGGTGTAGCCCTTGGGTGGCACAACAGAAACATGTTACTGCGACTATAATCCGGAGATTACAAGTGTGATTCCCAGGTGAGGCTACAGACATACATAGCCTGGAGTCTAACATCAATAATAGTGACTCTGACCAATCATGGCTGTCTTTGAGCTCATGCAAATGAAAGGGGTGGATAGCCTTTAGTTCTATCTAAGCGTGTTCTACCTCTAAGTGTGTTTCACCATCTCTAATGTTGTGTGAGAAGCAGTTTGAAAAGATGGCGTCAGGTGGCATCATATGTATTTTTTCCTCCCTGGTTAGGAGGTGTGGCAAAACTGGCTTTGAGGGAAAAAAAAATAAATAGAGGGTTGCATAAGGCCTGGGACAACACAAGCAAAGAAGCTAAATCCAACGAATGCTGTTTGTGGACAAACATTCTAGCGCATCGTAATCTAGACTGGAGAACTGGAATGATGTGGGCTGATGTTGAGAAACTGTTAAATCCCTCCTACTGTTCTGTTTAGGCTCCACCTACTTTGGCTTTATATTCAGATTTTCACTTGTCAATAATTGGACCTGATTTAACTGCTTATTGTGAAGTTTAAACATGATCAGTTGCACTTTTTTTTCTATTTCCCAATTTGGCGATTTTAATATTTTATAAGGGCGTTAGAATAGGACCTGCTCCTTCAACCATAATATACTTTTTTTTTGTTATTTTTCTTTTGTTTTCCATTTTCCTCTCACTCACGAGGTCACGCGGAGACAGAAAATGAAAGGAAATTATGATTTAATCGTGACGAACAGATTCATAAAAAGCCTTTAGGAGCCAAATGCATTTTTAAAAGCGCAGCTTTTCCCAGAAAGGTGGCTTCTCCTTTCCCTGGGCTTTATTAAAGATGGTGTGACCTTTGACCGGAGAGCACCGGCAGTACGCCTCCCTCTTTATTAAGCGCTTCCTGTGAAGTGCTCGCTCTTTTCCAACCGCTCTCGAGGCGACCCGGTCAGCGCCGAGTGCTTCTACAGCGGCAGTTTTAGAGCAATCACGGCTATTTCGGTCCGATCTGCAGGAGGAACGTCTGACGGACTTCAACAGAGACGCGTCTGAAAGCGGCTGATCGCAGCGCAGACGTGGGACAAAACACTGCACTTAGTGCTGATGTTCATGCTGTGGAGTTTTAACTAACTCACCTTAACTAACGTCTCACGTTAAATGCTTAGCCAAGTCCTGAGAGCTGTGTACAGAGAGGTCACATGACTAATCACACACAGTCACATCACTTACACACGTGGATTTTAGGCACTTTACTTTTTTAAATGTCTTTCTTTCTTACTTCTTGTAATTTCTTTCTTTTTTCATTCTTTCTTTCTTTCTTTCTTTTTTCGTTCATTCTTTCTTTCTTACTTCTTGTCATTTCTTTCTTTTATTCTTTCTTTCTTTTTCATTCATTCTTTCTTTCTTACTTCTTGTCATTTCTTTCTTTTTTCATTCATTCATTCATTCATTCATTCTTTCTTTCTTTCTTTCTTTCTTACTTTTCATTCATTCTTTCTTTCTTAGTTCTTGTCATTTCTTTCTTTTTCATGCATTCATTCTTTCTTTTTTCTTTCTTTTTTCATTCTTTCTTTCTTTCTTTTTTCATAAATTTTTTTCTTTCTTACTTCTTGTTATTTCTTTCATTCTTTTTTCATTCTTTCTTTCTTTTTTCATTCATTCTTTCTTTCTTTCTTTCTTTCTTACTTTTCATTCATTCTTTCTTTCTTAGTTCTTGTCATTTCTTTCTTTTTCATGCATTCATTCTTTCTTTTTTCTTTCTTTTTTCATTCTTTCTTTCTTTCTTTTTTCATTAATTTTTTTCTTTCTTACTTCTTGTTATTTCTTTCATTCTTTTTTCATTCTTTCTTTCTTTTTTCATTCATTCTTTCTTTCTTACGTCTTGTCATTTATTTCTTTCTGTTTTCATTCTTTCTTTCATTTTCATTCATTCTTTCTTTCTTACTTCTTGCCATTTCTTTCTTTCTTTTTTCATTCATTCTTTGATTTTCATTCATTCTTTCTTTCTTACTTCTTGTCATTTCTTTCTTTTTTATTTATTCTTTTTTTCTTACTTCTTGTCATTTCTTTCTTTCTTTTTTCATTTATTCTTTTTTCTTACTTCTTGTCATTTCTTTCTTTCTTCCTCTTGTCATTTCTTTCTTTCTTTCTTCCTCTTGTCATTTCTTTCTTTCTTTCTTTCTTTCTTTCTTTCTTTCTTTCTTTATCTTTTATTACTTGTCTTATCATTTCCTTCCTTTTTCACGTCTTTAAATTTAATATATTTTGTCTTTTGTTCTTATTTTTTTCTTACTTCTTGTCATTTCTTTCTTTCTTCCTCTTGTCATTTCTTTCTTTCTTTCTTCCTCTTGTCATTTCTTTCTTTCTTTCTTTCTTTCTTTCTTTCTTTCTTTCTTTCTTTCTTTCTTTCTTTCTTTCTTTCTTTCTTTCTTTCTTTCTTTCTTTCTTATTTTTTCTGTCATTTTTATACCTTCTTCCCAAATTTCTTTATCTTTTATTACTTGTCTTATCATTTCCTTCCTTTTTCACGTCTTTAAATTTAATATATTTTGTCTTTTGTTCTTATTTTTATTCTATCTTATTTTTCTTTTGTCATTTTCCCTTTTCTTTCTTTCTTTCTTTCTTTCTTTCTTTCTCACAGCACATTTAAATTTTCTAAATGTTTTATATACACACACAGTATATCATTACTAACAATCATTTGTGAAATATCTGCTTTGTGTCTATAAGAGACACTTACAATGGCAATACAAATCAGGTTGCAGGTTTTGTGTGTGTGTGTGTGTGTGTGTGTACTTCTTGTCATTTCTTTCTTTTTTCATTCATTCATTCATTCTTTCTTTCTTTCTTTCTTTCTTACTTTTCATTCATTCTTTCTTTCTTAGTTCTTGTCATTTCTTTCTTTTTCATGCATTCATTCTTTCTTTTTTCTTTCTTTTTTCATTCTTTCTTTCTTTCTTTTTTCAT